>OU974076.1:10108518-10156018 GCA_918843875.1 Diadumene lineata
GCCAGTTGGTAGATTGGATGTTCTATAGCAACAACAAAAACACAAAAACGTTGTTTTGAGATTTGGAAAACCGGATTAAAGTTAACCACGGAGAAAATTCCAACCCGCTATCCACTGGATAGTAGCATTTTTTTTTTTTTTTTTTTGCAATTTGGTTTATGTAATGTTTGCGCATATTAGAATTAAACTTCCGCACACATAAAAATATTTGCGGCCTCAATTCAAAACAAAATCCAAAACTTTCTCTGCTTGCAGCAATAACAGGTTTTAAACTACAAAATGATATCACAGGGACGGATCCAGGGAGGGGGACTGGGGTGACTTGTTCCCCCTCTTCCCCCCCCCCCCAAAAAAAAATGTATTGATTTTTTTTTTACTTATTTTATAATTTAAGAGCAACTTTTTTTATTTCATTTACTGAAATAAAATAATTAATATCAACCGAATATATTTGAGTGTTTTATTCTCATAAATGAACTGCAAGGAATGACGTACTAGAATATGCAGATGAAAATCCAAAAAAAAGAATATAAAGAAAATAGTTGGAAATTCGCATTGGTCGCCCTCCTTTAAAAAATCGTGCATCCGCCACTGTCTTACTCCCAATATCTAATTCTGTTATTAAGCTAAATACATCGTTAAAAAGTTGAAAAGCTCATTGTCTGTACTGTCTATATTTTTCCGTAACTAGCCTCAAAATTCCCTTTACCTCAAAGTGGTTTGAGTTCTGCGTGTCATCTTCATGGATGTGTTCTTCAAAAAGTGTCATCGGATCTCGTATGAAGAGATGCGCATAATGACGAGCTAGTAGATCATCGATACCTGCAACAAAGGACATGACAATCTTTACCAGCAACTCGCGAGTAGCGACAGTATTCGATTTTTCCATTGAAAGGAACCTTTATGTAATTCAAAACTTTACAAACAAAGTAAAAGAGACAAATCAAGAATGCAAAAATGAATGTTTATTAAAAAAAAAAAACGAGAAAAACGAGAGCACTGAATGGCTTTAATACTGCAATAGATTAATGGTGACCTTAATAGGTTATCTGTCTTCCATATAAAAGAGCCTGTAGAGAATCCTTATAATATTTTGGCCGAATAATATCACTAATGATGAGGTGCTGAGTAAATACAACCAAGAGAACATGGGTACCATAACTATGGGACGAAGATGAAGCTAGATTGGGCATGTTCTCAGAAGGAATAAAGATGACACTAGAAATGCGTTATATTGGATCCCGGACGAGACGAGAAAGCGAGGAAAACAAAAATCGCCTGGCGCAGGACAGTAACAGAAGTGCTAAGAGAAATGGAGGAGAAATGCGATTCGATCGGTAGAAGGGCCCAAGGCAGAACTGGAGGGCTTTTATGGACAGCGAGTATGTATTATTAATAATGGCAATTTGAAATGCAAAGGATACTCAATTTGCAACATGATGTCCCTCTCCCTTCCCCTGATAATAATATCCCTCCAATGTTTCCTGTGAAGAAATTATCTTAAGTAATTTTGCAGCTAAGTGTATGGTAAGGTAAGCGTTGTCAAGACAACATACCACTGTCCTTGAGTTTCTTGTAAATGCCATCATCCATGACAAGGTCAATATCGTTGTACTTAGTTCCGTCTGGAGATAAATAGCAACTAATCGAGTCGTACCGAGACTTGGGGATTACAAATCTACTGTCCTTTAAAGGCTGAAAATAATTGAAAAATATTATTACAAAACGTGTGAACAATGAGGAAGAGTAAAAACGTCTCCGGGTATAAATGGCACATTTATCACGCACCGTTTGCGTGCATTGCTCAGTGCACGGCGATCATAGACAAAAATCGCGACGTGTAGTTTGCAAAAGACCGGCTGTCGTCAATCAAACACGCTGTTAGCTTCCATTTGTTTCCTATACTTGTCTTCAATCCCCCTCCTCAGCAAATCTCTATTCCTCCCCTTGTCCAAGAGTCGCTATGCAGGCTATCACACCAAAGGCAGTGCACCTACAAATTGTTATGCTAGAATCCAAATCTCTAGCATAGCAGGCTGTACCTAGCTTCCTCCGCAGGCAACCCTTTGCTTCCTTTAAGAAAAATCCTCCTTCGGGCTTCCTTTACAACAGTTTTTTTATTCTTCCTTCTCGCCTCTCTCGTTTACACAGGAAATCCGACCAAAGGAAGCCCGAAGTCCGTCCGTTAACATAACAGTGATGTCTGCTTAGAAGGCTAGGCTGTACCTAAGTAAGAAAACATTCAAATCATCTGCCGTATCGTAGCGGTATCGTAACCGCACCGTTACCCACTCATCTACTATCCTCCATACTTACTTCAAGCCCTAATTCTTCAGGAGTACGATCATCAACTGAGCCTGCAATTACACCCCAGCGGCAATCAACGTCAGCAAGGTAGCCACGGAAGATGGGCATTGAGGCTGACAATGCCATCTGAAATAGAGCAGTTATATAATATAACAATGTCAGTTTCACAGGAACGGAATCTGACATATCAAACAATCATGTTAAAAATAAAAATGTCGTTCGCATCCATAACCTAATTTGGTAATCTTATTCTATTTGGAAGTGACAGGCTAATGAATTCTACTTTGGTGATTTTTTATTAACTACGGCCACAATTCTCGGAAAAAAAATTTGGGGTGATACCCAATTTTAAGCGATGGATTTTCAACATTATTCACACTCATAATGAATAACAGTCGCAATACGCAAATGTAAAACAATGAATTGCAACTAGAATGTACTTGATAGATTAAAAAACTGTTTCATATGTATTTTATTTAAGTAGTAAAGATTATTTCAAACTACACTACAAACTAAAGGCCGGTACACACTATAGGCCGGTACACACTAGGCGACTTGTTCCCGCGATAGGTCGTAGCGACAATTTCCCCCCGTGTGTACTAGGTATTTTTGGCGGAAATTGTCGCAGTGACAAAATCAGATGTATTGGCGACAAATATTGAACCAATGCACACTGAGGCGACATGTCGTGACGACAAGTCGCTGCGACTTGTCGCCTAGTGTGTACCGGCCTTATAGGCGACAAGTCGCAGCGACTTGTTGCCTAGTGTGCACTGGTTCAATATTTGTCACCGATACATCTGATTTTGTTGCGGCGACTGGTCGCACGAAATCCAACCGGTTGGATTCCTAGTACACACGGGGGGAAATTGTTGCTGCGATATGTCGCGGGGACAAGTCGCTGCGACTTGTCGCCTTGTGTGTACAGGCCTTAAAGCATGGAAAAACAAGAGATTACAAGAAAACAAGATAATGATTTTGTAACTTCCATTCTAAAACTCATGAATAATCAATGAGTGATTTTCAAAGGAAATCTATACCCGTGACGAGTTTTATAACTACTGATATAGAACTGTCCTAATTTGCATAAATTTAAAACTCTATTTTCTCCCGATAAAGTTGAAAAAGTCTCGATTTTTTTAAATAAAAAATGTGAACTCACATTTGGAGTTTTAGAAGCAATTTATAAAATTCGAATTCGTGTTTTATCGGCGCTATAGATACGCGGCTTCGCATTTTATAAATACTACCTAATAAGCATTAGTTAATCAGTCAATTCACTATTTCACTGGTATAGAGTGCACATATTAAAAATGGGCAACAAATACCACTAAATAGTGCTATTTCATGCTAATTCTATTGTTTTCTTTTGTTGAATTAGTGCTATTCACTACTAAATAGTGACAACTGTTGCACACATTTAGTGTTTGCACTCTAGAGTTTGAATACAATGCTTACCACAATGGGAGTGACCACAGCCAGCTGGTCATAGAGATAGCGACCTTCTTCAATACTACATGCCTGGAATGTCATCTGGATAGGAAACAAGCAACAAAGTGATTAAATATATATATTCCTATTTTTAAAAAGGTTGTCCTTTTATTTTCATTTTTCTTGTGGTGTAGTGGTCAACACGTTGGACTAGAATACCAAGGGCATTTGATATTTTTCTCTTAACATTTCTTTCATTACTACACATCGAACGCACTCATAAATTACTACTTTGATTTTTTCTACGTACAACTGCATACTGCATAATGACTACTGCATCCAAAGACAGAATTGCATTGTTGACGATATATAAAGGAACAACTTATCATACACTATGTTTATTATATACAGCTATATATGCCAAAATAATATTTACGTTCTAACTCCATTTTAGCAGTCCATATGGCACTCTTCTCTTCAATGCCTCTTTTGCAGTATTCATATTCAAATTTTGGTATGTGGTATGCAGAAAATTAAAATTAATAGACAACCTTTTTTGAAATAGGTATATTCAATAGCTGTAATGACCAGTTTATAACCAATACACAAACAACCCAAAAAGCACAATCATTCTGAAGCTGCAGTACACAGCTCCAAAGAAAGTACAATCATTGAAATCTGCTAATTTACTTAAAAGTCATTAAGATTCACCTGTAGACATGAGCATCCCATGCCAAATCCCATAGCATCAAGGTAGATGTGATCTGGCTTGGCTGCTTTCCCACCTTCTCCTTCAACCTCTGGGAATTTCTCTATGAACGGTGATGGAGTATTGACGTCCTTATATACTAAAGATAAAATAAATAGAACAGGTCATTAGAAACTAGTGATCATTGTTAAATGTTTAATTATACTGTCTGGCAATAGTTTAAAAAAATACAAATTCTGTCATCTGCCTTTATAAGGCTCAGCTCATTAAAAATAGGTATAAAAAGGTAAAAAAATTATTGGTCATAAGCTTAACTGTCTGTCTGCTTTTATTATTAATAGACACCTACTTGGAACATTGATTGCAACTTTGGATCCTCTTCTTTCCCTGATGTTTCTTGATAATGTTCTACAACAATCATAATTACACAACATTTACAATTTGCTATTGCATAACAGTGATTTAAGGTCCATCTTTAGGCTGATTAGTCAATATCTAATACAGTGTGCACCATAATATGCACACATGGAAAATCCACAAGTAATGATCATGCTAAAGCTTGGTTTTCGCTAGTGATGCAAGCGCAGATGCAGATGCAAGCACAAGGATGGAAAGGTTTGATGCTGGTGCCTGTGTTGTCAAAGATTCCAAATATGTTTTCCATGTGCTTGAGTCAGACTGCATCTGTGTTTGCATTGTAAGCTAGTGAAACAGAGACTTAAGGGATTAATTACTTGGAAAATAATGAATTCACAAGAATTCACACAAAAATAGACTCAGTAGAGCATCCAACTGCAAAGCTTGAGCTCACTCATGATCATGTGGAACTTGGTCATACAGACAGACACAAGGCAAAAAAATATGAGGACCATTGTTCTAGATGTCTAAATTGAAATTCAATGCAGGCATTATGATTAATTATTTCAGATGATAAGAGTTCACTTCCCTTTCCTTTTTTACCTAATATGAGAAAAAGTGCTCAAGGCACTGGTGCACTAACAACAGGACATATAAGTACCACACAGGGCTACTACACAATGGACCTCCGGGTTAACATCCTCATTCAAGAAGACATGAAATTCTAATCATTTACAGATGAAATTACAAAGACAGCAATTTCTCAATCAAGTAAAAATTTAAAACCCTGAGCGTTGGTCCAGCCACAGGGATCAAGCCTATGCCCTCCTGCACAATAGATGGGCACTCAATCAACAGGGCCACCCAGGCTGCGATATTTTTTGAAAAAAACAAAAACAAAAAAACAATAGACAACATTAATGTATTGTATTGCAGTACTTACGCAAATCTTGGATGTCCTTGGAAGATGGCCTGGTCAGGATAGAAGAGTGAAGTGGTCACACCTTTGCCTGGGGTTACTTCATGCGTTGGCCATGTGAAGTTAGGACATCCCAGTCTGTATCAAAGCAACATTTTGTACATACAAGGTTATTCTTATAGACACAGTTATGAGACAGTGTAACTTAGTGATAGAAAAGGTCAAAGCTCAAAAGGTGCTAATCCAGGGTTAACTCTATAGGTTTTCTTAAGAGTTAACCGAGAATTAATGCTAATCTAGCTTTGAACAACCCAGCCCAGTAGAGCACTCAACTTCAAAGCTTGTCATACAGACAGACACAAGACAAAAAATATGAGGACCATTGTTCTAGATTTCAAATTGATATTCAATGCAAGCATAAATGATGAAATTATTTCTGATGAGGAAAGTCTTACTACACTCGCACACTACACACCAGTAAACTGTTTCAGAAGAACATGATAAGACACTTGAGTCGCAGCTTTGTTTTTTTTAACACTAAGAAATATTTACAGCTCAAATAAAATATTTATGATCAATGACTCTTGTTATACAAAGCGACTGAATAACTTCATGATTGTCATAATGATAAAGCACTGCAAAATGCATTATTGTTTTCTGAACATCATATTACCTTGGGAATCCAACAATAGACATCACAGCTTCATCAGCACCAAGAAGCTTGGTCACTTCCTCTCTCCTGTTGACAATTAGGAGAAAATGAACATCAAACATTGTATGACTAAGAACAACTGTTACAACAAAGACAAGTGAAATGACAGGGATATTACATTGTACCATTAATATTTTGATAAAAGCTGTACTCGACCATTCAATTCTCTACTTTCAAAAAAGATCAATTATTTTACAGATGTGAATCAAAACTTGTTAAAATTGGTATTTGTATGATAATAATATTGATTGCAATTGAACTGCAGCACCGCGCGACCCCACTCTCCACTCTCCAAAAAACAGAAAGCAATGTGATTGTTGTGCAAGTGTTGAATAAGAATGTTGTTAAATTTGGAGTTTACAATTATAATTAAAAAATGAAAAAGGAAGCACTTAAATTGTTATTAAAGTGCATTTAATATAATACCAACACAGGGATTTAATCAATGTGCAAGTCAGATTATAGAGCTAAATTAAAGTGGCAGCGGTTCTGACAATAAACCATCTGATGAAGCAGCAGTAACTTTTTCAATACTCAGAACAATATTTTTCAGGTTGATTGTTTTTATTTATATAGGAAATCGCATGATCTTGAGTACAATTCTTGATTAATAGGTATGAGTATAGCTTTGAAAATGTTTGTAACTGGACGAGGCTTCCAAGGTCGAGACACAAATTTAGATGCTGACAAGTGCAACTTCATACAGTCAGACAGAGTAAAATATTTATTTTTATAAAATATTTGAGATACAACGCGCGCTCTGATTGGCTGAGACACGTTCTCTATAACCCAACAGAGCATGGACCGTTGCCTTGGAAACATTGGGCAAGTTCATCGATGGCTTTGGCAAAAATTTCCTCGTTCAGTGAAAGTTGAGAAAAATGTACTTGTTTCAATGGAAAATTTGTCAATATTTGCATAAAATTTTCAAGACTAAAGCTAGATAAGTAAATAAGGGAGTTTAGAAACAGATGAAAGTGGATTTTAACGTTTGACTTCGTCAAAAAGCCGAGAATTTGAAAGGACATTTTGTCAGACAAAAACATGTGCTTCCAGGTTCGCTCAAATCGATTGTAATGATTTTCAACCTTATCAAACCTGCAAGTAGAGGACTCAATGGTGATTTTTTATATCGGCTATTTTTACAAGCAGCCAGGACAGTATTGAATTGATTTGAAGCTGCCTTTCTGCTAAAAACAATCGGAGTACTTCGCTAGCTGAATTACACAAGACTGTTTGAGCTGTTCTGATCAAACTCATCCGTCGATTGATTATGGACGCTAAAACTACCTTTTCAAATTTATTTGCCTTTCTATACTTCTCTGATTTAAAGAATTATGGAATTTACATTTCTAAGAATGCTTAATAAAGTATTAAAAGGTAAGAAAGTGGTTCATAGTTTCGTTTCAAAAACTTGTTGTTTTGTTTTCCAGTGACTTGTTTGTGCCGCCTTAGTTTGAATTGCCTTTTAATATTTATTCAACAACTAGTCAGTTTTACTGCTTCCTGTTTAAACAAAGAACTTATAAATCTTTTGAAAATTTTAATGCTCAATGATAGAGAAATTATCAACAGTGTACTCGATTTATAACTTACATCGTTTTTATCAAAATTTAATTTAGTTTTATGATAGGACTTACGTTTATGCTTCATTTCTTTCATTTTTCTTGTCTGAATATTTTATAAAAGGAATAGAAAACTCGGCAGCAGTGCTCTATCGAGTTATAGAGCACTTGGGAATTTTAAGAGAACTCGAGAAGAGGGAGAAGCACTCCGCTACGCGTCGTGCTTCTCCTAAGCTTCTCTCGTTCTCTTAAAATTCCCGCGTGCTCTATAACTCGATAGAGCACGCTGCCTCGTTTTCTAATCCTTCAGTATTAATTACCATACATTACCTGAGTTTCATGTTGGCTTCAATCATGTTGAAATGCCTCATACATCCACCAAGAGGTTTGCCTGGAGTACCTGTTATAAATCAATACATTACACATTAATGATGTATACAGATTTACCAAGCACAGTAGCATACAATGTATCCCATTCTGGTTTTTCCTCCTGGGGAGGTATGTAGAAATTCAAAAAGATGCAATGGAATTTCGCAAACAAAAAAATTGATAATAAACTTATTTAAGTAGAATAATTTAATTTCATATTACTCCAACGAAGGAGTAACGTCCAGACGTCATTTTTCTCTACTATCATTCAACGGTGTCTAACTTATTATTATATTTACAACTGCTACTATAATTTAAGTTCAGCTTGATAAATACCCCAACCATGCTCGTGCATTATATTATTTACAAAAACTATACACACATATAGAGCAAGTCAGAAAAAAAAACACTCATTAGTGAATGAAGAATTAAAAATGGAAAGTTTAGAAACAAACAGCATTGCACTAGTTTTAAACAGTTATTAAATAACCTTTGATCAAGACAGATACAACTTTGATACAAGACAGATACAACTTTGATACTGCCAGCTTTTTTTTTACAACTTTGATCAATTAAGACAGTTTTATTTATTTATTTCTTATTATGATATTTTAACAGGTTAGTCCAATTCAGTAAGCTGATTTAATTGGAGACCTGTGGACCTCCAGTTTAATGTCCTTATCTGTGAAGGCAACCATTTGACGATATAAAATTACAAACAAAAGAAGCAATTTCTTCACAATTATTTAAAGGCCCTGGGTGTTGGTCCTGCCTGTGACATATTCCCACAGACCTCAGCCAGGCCAGGCAGTGGTACAAATAATTGTGTGGCAGGGACAATTGTACAAAATATACAAAATATGATTGCCATGGCTGTACCTTTAGGGCAGCCCTGTCACAGCTATCATTCTTATATTACTACAGAACTAATATTTTACTTGCCTTCAATCATGTAGCCAGCATATTCAGGCCTCCATGCTGTTGGGTTATTACTGGAATTATAGTAAGTCAACATAAATAATATTTATAAGCCAGTGTACATCAAGGATAAAAACTTAGAAATATATTGGTGAAATCCTTCTCTATGAACAACCTAGAACTGCATTAACTTTTTTAACGTTTTCCCATAAATAATCTTACAAATTGTTAACAATTACTTTTCTTTACTGTCTTATAGAATGAGTCCATAGGTCTGAGTCCCAATGTTGAACAGTTTTTTGCTCTTGGATCTGACTATCAAATCCAGTCAATAAAAAGATATGCAGTATTTACCCTGGGTTTGTATTTTCCTCTATTTGCAAAACTTCCAATAGTTCAATAGCTTTCAGGCTCAAGTAAACTTTCTTTTTCTCATGGTCAAACTTGACTAAAGTGTATTCAACCTAGAGACAAAAAAAAATTATCAACTACATTAAAAAATATTACAACTTATTAGTTCATCTGTCAATAGTCGAACAAATTGGTTGTTTATAACCAAGACAAAAATGAAGTATTTTGTTATTTCAACTTTGATGTGAAATGACCATGTAAGCTGAAAACTTGGCTTAGTGATTCACAGGAAAAAAATTGTGATTCCCCAAAGTGGTTTTATTTTGGATTATGGTTGGGAAAGTGCTACAAATCCAGCATGGAGTTCAAATTTGGGATACCCAAAATGGACTTATTTTGGGTTATTGTTGGGAAAGTGCAACAAAAACCAAAATAAACCCATTCTGGGAATCACAATTTTTTCCTGTTATTGTAAATCAAAAGGTTCAGAAAATGCAAAATTGTTATGAAACTAACTAAAACCTAGTACAAACATTTATTTGATAATTTTGATGTAATAAACATTGTACTGTTGTGCATTAAAAAAATCACTGTGTAACTGGGATAAACAGAATTTACTTTGTAGGTTGTTGTTGTTGTTGTAGGTCATTGAAATTAGAATCAAACATAATATTATGTCCTGATTGGCTTAGGGATTGAATAAACATATCACCCAATAAAAATATCCAGTAAGCTTGAAGTAAAAATCATTAAACCCATGGACAAATGAAAACAAAATCCTGTTCAAAAGATGTTCACAACTGCCCAAAATAACCACCCTCCCCTCAGCTATTTAGTGGTACAGTATTACATATATACATTTTTGGAACAACAAATGAGTAGATGCTACAAAAAAGATCAGGGGACTGGAAATGAGCACCTGGAACATTTAAATGTTTAATCTTTATAAAAACTCTCACAAAAAAGAGTGATTTATCATTTAAAGTAATTTGACAGATTTTTAATTTTATATGTTGAATGATTGCAGAGCTGTAAGCTTTTGAAATGTATGGAAAACACGAAAACGAGGCTGGTAGGGTGAGCATTCTAATTCTCACTCAAATCTTTGTTATTTTAAACGATGTGAATTTTTCAAATAATACAGTGATGAAAGTTTTAAATCTTCCTCATTCTGATATACTCTTTGAAATGGAAGCGCTGATTTTTTTTATAATGCATAAAATAAGGAGTTACCATAACCACACAATAATTTATAGCGTTGATTATCCTCATAACGCTGTTGGAAAACTCAAAGAAAACAATTGAAGGGTATTGTATAGGAAATGTGTTTTATGGAGTAATTAACCACAACTTCACATCCCTAAAACCACAGGTAGTTATTGAATTCATTCATAATGTATGCATGACCGTAGGATTCATATAAAATCACTACCATGAAGACATCATTGTAAATATAAATTTGTCCTGATTCACATAAGGTTAATCTTGAAATATCTCTGCAAAATTATATTTCAATTAAACTTGTTTGTGCAAAATCGATTTATTTTAAAAGACAATAAATTGGTAAATAATACAAAATATCTGTGTTTGAACTTAAGGAGTTTTAAATAGCTCCCTTGTAGCTTCCTATATTAAAATTTTCCAAATGACCTCCCGCTAATATTGTATGTATTATTTACAGTATGAAATAACTATTTACCAATTGTTCAATGCAAATTTAGGCAATACATCAAATAAAATATATGATTCAAATCAGGTGATCCCATCATTGATAGTGAATTTATTAGTTTTATTAAATAACTCATCAGCTTTCCTGACAAAAAAATTATTTTAGAAAGAAGAAAAAATAGTCATGCTGTGAAATGCTTAATGACTTAAATGTACTTGGATTCATGCAACAACAGAAATCATATACTGAAACATAACATGCACAATTATTATGTCACACAGTCAATAGTGCATGGAATTTAATGGTAATTTAATGCATGTACTTGAAAAAATCATGAAAACATCATGACAATTTTTATTAGCAGTTTTTAAAAATACTACATAATACTAATTTACAAGTCACACAAATATATATGTCACACAATATATATGTCACACAACAGTCATGTTGTTATTGGTAATAATTAATAATATTTAATTATATATTCTAATGTACTACATAGGATGTAGTTGGTTTCAAAACAAAAAATATCTCAATTCAAATCTCATCTGATAAAGTTATTTCTAGTTGTCTTAAAAAATCTATTTTATTAATCTTTCCCGCCTAAGAATTTCTGTAACACAGTCATGTGAGTGTATGATATCTATATAAACATGTTTGCATACTTACAAAAAACAGCCTGTTGGGCTGAACAATGTCTAATTTATTTGTTAGTTAGATTTTTTTACGATATTAAATCTATTTCCTATACAAAGCGTAAAGAACAAATTAAAGAATTTAATGGGAACATTTTATACAAAGGTCGATGTGAATTAGATACTAGGAAATATCAGTAATCCTCAATATAATCCAGACGGCTTAGCCATATCATTGTGTGAGAATGTTTCAACTACTCAATCCTATATTAATCGAAAACACTTACGTGTTTCAGGAGAAATACTTGGAGCTTTATTTCATAGAAACACAACAAAAACAATTCCTAAATCTAATCAACGCATGTGTTGGTTGGCATTCACATCACTGCAGGACGAGCCTGCTGCCCGAGTTGCTCTGCAAACATCAAAACTGTGATAAAAAGCAGCCTAGCTCTCATCTTCCTATCCCTGAATTCCTCAACAAGATTTCTACATTGCAATTAGGAAAATAGCTTTAAGTGTCCATTGTTACATAAGCACACAACAGCGTGGAAATAAAACTACACCCTAAAGTTCTTACCTCATCTCCCCATTTTAACACATCATTTTGTCGGCTCTTCAGACGGTTGTAAATATGTAGAAACTGGATAATTCCATGTTCACGTACATGATCTGCATGTTTCTTAGTCTCCGACCATGACAGAGGTGAACCGAGGGATAATAAACCCATCTATAATTACATAAAGACATTTAAAGACGTCAAAATTGCATATTTTATCGATATCCGACCTGGGAATGACTCAGCAGATACTAGCCGTCGCTTTAAAATACAATATATTTAACTGCTAAATGCATTTGTGCATTTACAAGCAGCTGTACTTACCTTGAAATAGTTTAGTTGCAGTAGTTTCTTCTGTAATTGGTTACGTAAATTCGCTTTGCTCGCTTGCAGTGTGTCTTTAAAACCGTCTAGAACTCGAGGTCATGTTTGGGTTCAAAATTACTGGTGTCCAGATATATCGCCCTATCAACGGCAACTTCGAGCTAATGATATCACTGATTAGGTCACTGACTAACGCCCAGATACAAATCTACCGATAGAAAATTACCTACTGTTTACTAACAATCACTCGCTAGTGTAATAAATGGGTCCGTTTCTCTCCCGCGTGTTTGTTTGCAATCCATTCGATCGAACAAGTGGAATATGTGAAAGGCGAACAACTGTACCACTTGACCGCGGTCTGTTTGTACAGTGGTGCTACTATTTTTACACAGGAAGCCCGCCTTAAAAACCGATGTAGTTGATCATGGGATTTTTGTGGTCAATATTGGAGCTTTTTATCTAGGGAAAAATGAAAACTTCAAAGAACAAAAAAAAAAAAAAAAAAGAAGAAAGAAAAAAAAAAAAGAAAGAAAAAAGAAAGAAAAAAAAAGAAAAAAAAAAGTTAGAGATTTCACTCGGCGAATGATAGGGAACCGGCGATTTAATTTCACTCAGTGAAAGTTTGAACAATTTAAATTAAAGATATAATCAATACATATAATCCGTTTATAGTTCTTTTAGAAAAAAATAAGAAACCAATTGCAAAAAAATGAAAGTTGTATAATGAATAATCGTCGAAACTGTTTTTTTCAGAAATTAAAGAAATTTGTACTTTGGCTCAGAGTCTGGCAGCAGTCAGGATTTCATGCTCCCGCAACTTGATCATATTTTGCCTAAGGTGCGTTGGCAACAGCACATAAGTTCTTTGAATAACTTAACATAAGATAAGAAAAAAACATCCACAAATATGTATTGTTATAAATAATTCGAATTCGTACATTTTTAGGTTTGATGTTAATCATGTCTGACAACTCGGTGAGGTCGTTTACCGTACTAAGATCAGCCCATGACGCAGAGCGGACGCGTCGTACCAAGAACTTCATATTCCAGTTATAAATGAGGCTATTTAACAGAATTTCAATTGACTGGAATACATCTAAAAGTGTAGCAACAAAAAGAGGCAGATTATTAGGCACTTTAGTTCTTCCTAGGCTTTTCTTTTTCTTTTTTTCCCTTTGATATTGGGTAGGGATTGGGGTGAGGTCGACTAACTGAATTAAGTGATGTTGAGAGTAGAAATTATTGCAAATTAACATGAATTTCTATCACGTTGCCTAAATACGTTTGGAGAACAAACTTCGATAACAGATATTCCAAAAAAAATCAAGATCTACTTTATTAATCCATATCATTAAAAAATCGATTATATAACAATTCATATATATTTCGGTGAATTCACTATCATTTATAGTCTAGTTAACGAATTATCTTATGCTAATGAGAGACATGCAAAGGAAAGTTGAATCAGCTGACTATCACGTTTACGTATTAACGATAACCAGCTGATCAACTTTGCCTTTGTCTTTGGAAATCAAAGCGTACATTCTCGCGTGCAATTCTTATTAGCAATTTTTAGATCTACTTTATTAATCCATATCATTAAAAAATCGATTGTATAACAAGTCATATATATTTCGGTGAATTCACTATCATTTATAGTCTAATTAACGAATTATCTTATGCTAATGAGTTCTAAAATGCTAATGAGCCAAAGGAGCTCTGCTATAGATCATTGCAAGCTTGGTAATGTACGCTTTGATGCACAGAGACAAAGGAAAGTTCAATCAGCTGACTATCACGTTTACGTATTAACGATAACCAGCTGATCAACTTTGCCTTTGTCTTTGGAAATCAAAGCGTACATTCTCGCGTGCAATTCTTATTAGCAATTTTTAGATCTGTTCAGGGTTCGCGCGAGAGAAGGGGCTTAAAATTTCCTGGGGTAGATATAATTTTCGGCCCCCCTCCCCAATCCAAAATAAGTGGCGCGGCCCCTGCTGTTTAGCAGAAGATAGCTTGTTATGTGAAACCGCTCTATTAATTATTGTTTTTAATATGAAATGGTTATATATAGATTACTTTATACAGCTATTTCAAAACTTGTGGATATTGAAAAAATACACTATCAACTAATTCACCACAATGCAATGACTGATATAGAAAAGAGGGGGACATTGGGGAGTATCGAACACCGCAACACCGCAAAAAATCGATGGTGAACACCGCAAAACCGCAAAAAAATTCAACAAAACACCGTCACCGCATTTTTTCATGAGTCACGTGTAAAAAATCATTTTCGTTGGATTAAAATCGCAACTCCGAAAAAAGTTTTTATTTCACCGTACACCGCACGTAAATTAACTTAAATATCGCACATCGCGACGTTTTGCATCACCGCAATACCGCAATTTTTCAGCCTCGTTCACCGTAACACCGCACTAAAATAAGGACAACACCGCAACACCGCAAACCCCAATGTCCCCCTCAGAAAATAATTAGCAGAAGTTTATTGCATTAATCTTCGGCCAAATTTACTAACAATGCGATCAAAAAGTTTCCCTGGCTAGCGGAATCACTCAACTTTGTTTGCTAACACTGTTAATTCTTTTAAGAAAAAGTCGAAAAGTATGTGTCAATTGCATTACTTTCGAGGAAGTTAAGGCAGATTTCCATATAATCGCTCACGATATCGCTGGATCGCTGAAAATGATTTCAACGATCGAAACACATGGAAACAATTGGCAGCGATGGCGAGTGATCCTCACCAACTGATGTGCACAACAGTTGTCTATTTAGTAGTAATAAACAAAAGAAAACAAAAGAATTGAGATAAAATAGCACTATTTAGTGCGTGCACTCTAATATTTTGTTTTTATTTCATGGTTTTCCCGCGTTAATTTGCTCTACGCCTCATTGAGTCCCTGCCAGTTATACTGACTTGAAAACTATTAGACACCAAACCGTTAGCAGTCCTCTCACTGTTTTATTTTTGGCGTGCTCTCTAATGGTCGTTTTTTTTGTCATCCAACCCATTTGAAATACCTGTAAAATTGGCTAGTGCTTACAAAAGTTATTTTGTTTCTGGCTGATAAAAATTACGCAGTCAGAATGTATTTCTCATGCAAGATATAAACTCTTTTAGTGGAATATGAAATATTTTTTTGTATATGTTTTCAATATGTAAAACCCCTTTTTCAAAAAACGTTAATATCGGAGAGAAGCCGATTGTACGACCAAAAAACGTCTATGGGTAATAGTGGAAACTGAAATTCTGCATACTATAATACCCAACATGCACAGGGGCAGATCCATGAAATTTTGAAGAGGGGAGGGGGCACTAATCAAAAAAATTACTGATTATCAACCAAAAATTAAAAGCATTTCTATAAAAATAAATCAAAAGGGCGGCCCCTATCCCCCCTGGATGCGCCTCTGATGCTTATCTATAAGAATTAGCTAGTTATCGTAACCTGCGCATGCGCTATACTACTTTAAGACGAATAATAGCTTGTCGAAGATAACTTCATCTCAGTAAACAATACTTGAATACAGACTTGGCCACATTAACGAGAACTTCTACGGCAATCCAACATTTCTGTATACAGCTCATCTCAAAAAAGCCAATTCATCTAATAATGCAAATTAATCTACTAAAATGTATTGAAATGTAACAAAATAGATTGAGTTCAATAGGCGATTTACATAGACCATTTCTGAAAAAGCGAACATGGTGCATTATGGTCTAGGTTCAGTACAAACATCCTCGTTCATTATGCCGTATATGGTGGTGTTTGTATGTGCTGAAACCACAATATATCTTTTTATCAAACTCAGAAAAGGCCTATTATTGCGTCATACACTACCAATACCAGAGTGCTTTGCTGACTTTCTTTTATATCGCAATTAGTGCAAATTGTTTTACTCATCTCCAAAGGGGTTAAGACTTTGAATATGAAAGAACATTTGCAAGGAATGCTGGTCTTGGTAGTAAAGCCACAACGAAAAATCGCCTATTGATCAAAAAAGTCTTTTTCAACTTTCTTTGTTTTATAATAGTTATAGCTATTAAAAACCGTTGTAACGCCACCAGCACTTTTCGAATCTCTACTTGATTTTTTTTCTGAGATGTCAATCATTTGGGGCGGAGCTTATGCAAATAACCGCTGGCCACCAACATGCTAGCCGCGATAGCTATTACACATTACATCAGAAAATAAGCTCTGCCCCAAATGATTGACGTCTCAGAATAAAAAATCAAGTGGAGATTCAAAAAGTGATGGTGGAGATACAACGGTTATTTTTAGCTGTAATTTACGGCGTTTTTTATTGTTGTGTCATACGTTTTGTTTCAACTGTGAATAATCGTCAGCATACCGGCATCCGGAATTGGACATTTTCTCCGACATGCAACGTTTTTAGAAATAGGTGTACAAAACTGGCTATGGAGATATTTAGTAGAAAACTTGACATTGGCTGAATCGATTGTCTACCCATTATTCGAATTATTTGTAGTTATGGGTAGTTGTTTGGGTACTTGTTGTCTTTTATCAGATGTCATGTATGAAGTCTTCATAGCGTACTGAAATAAAATAAAATGAAATACGATAAAATATTATGAAATGTGTGGCGCATAGAAAATTGACAGATAGACAGACAGACAGATCCCGCAGGCATGCGAGCTCAAATGCAAATGGAGAGAATAGACCTTTTCGGCTTCGTATATGCAAATTGCCCATTTTAGATCATATGGTTCTTTTATGAAAAATGTGTTGAAATATTTACAAATGAAAGAGTCATTTTCCAAAGACGACATGACATGGTCTGAAATAGGAAATTAAACATGGAAGCGAAAGTGGTCTATTACGGTAGAGAAAAATGCACTTATAAATGTTTTTGATGACCAGTTTGTTTACAAGAATAGAAGAAAATAAACGTTTCTTCTATATATGTTTCCAACTCGAAAAATTAAACAGCCCCCGGAGAGAATTGAACTCTCGACCCCTGGTTTACAAGACCAGTGATCTAACCACTGAGCTACAGAGGCTTGTAATGAAGGTTTTGCATGAATTAAAACATGATCAGCTACCCCCGTCTCAATACCAGAATCGTTTTATAATTTCTGTATTGTGCCTATTATTTCACAGATGTATAAGTGGATACTGACATTTGCTGGGGGTTAATACAGTCATAGTCTATATATATCGTCGAGTCACTGGTAGACTACTCTCCTTCGCAGCCGCTTTTAGTGTCGGGCTTCCTGTGTCCCACTCCCTTATGACGTTTGTTTTTTGAGTTAATTTAAGTTAAACATACAAACTAAACTGCGAACAGTATCTAAAGTTCTAGGATGACCATTCATCAAAAATATGAAAGATCTACACAAAATGTCTGCTGGCAACGGTGGCACTTGGCGGTGTGAAGATGCTGAAGTGACTTTGGACGCTTAAACAAAGATATACTCTCTTAAAAAAAACATCAGAATGCGCTTTAGGGTTATTATTAAAGTCTGCTTTTCACTAGCGACGCAAGCGCAAGAAAAAATATAAGCCACCTTAATTTGCCAAAGCAAACACAGAGATGGAAACATTTTGATCCTTGTGTCTAGTGAGATTGCGTTAGCAAAGGTTTCTAGTATTTTATCCTTAATCGAGCTTGCGTTTGCGCTTGCTTCGCCTGTGAAAACCAACCAAAACACTGGCACTAACCAAGGCTACGTACCATGGTTTGATGCTGCATGACGTCACAGTCATAACCATCTCCTATGTATCCAGAATTACAAACACAACGGTCTTGATCACAGAATGCATTCGGATGACAGCTACCACACCCTCCTGTAATATATATAAACATGGGTTCCATTCAATCATATTATATGGACTTGCTCGCAAAGAAATTTAAATAATAATAATAATAATAATAATAATAATAATAATAATAATAATAATAATAATAATAATAATAATAACAACAACAATAATAATATTTTACATTTGAAATGGCTAAAAAATCTTATATACAAATTACATGATTGTAGGACTAATGTTCATTTAGATAAAAAATGTTCGTTATATAATATACTCTATATCTATAAATATAAATGCAGAAATGCAGAAATTATTATTATAATAATAATAATAATAATAATAATAATAATAATAATAATAATAATAATAATAACAATAATAACAATAATAATGAACGCTACCAACAAGATTGATGCTATAAACACACTGGCTGTTCCAGTCGTAAAATACAGCTCTAACATTATCAACTGGAAAATGGAAGAACTCAAGTGCTTAGACAGAAAAACAAGAAAGTTGTTAACGATGAATAAAATGCACCACCCGAAGGCCGATGTGGATAGACTATACTTGCCAAGAACAACAGGCGGTAGAGGTCTCATTCAAATTGAAACTTCTAACAAGACCACTACGATTGGCCTTGGAACTTACCTCAATGACGACAAAGAAGATCATCTACTTCAAATAGCTAAAGAGCATGACAAGACAAAGAAATTGTTTTCTGTACACCGCGAGGTAAAGAAGTTTCGAAGAGAGCTTAATCTACCAGTCGTAGAGAAAACTTCAGCAAACGAACCATCTACCAATTATGCTCGAAGAACAAAAGTGAAAGCGAAACAACAAGCTCAAGAACAACTAAAGAACAACTGGGAGGAAAAACCGCTACATGGAAAATACCCGCGACGCCTTAATGACAACGATGTGGATCAAACACAAACTAACAAATGGCTAAAAATATCTGGCCTGAAATCTGAAACAGAAGGATTCATAATTGCCGCTCAAGACCAGTGTATCAAAACAAACTACTACAGAAACAAGATTCTTAAAGATTGCTGAAACCCGATGTGCAGAATCTGCAGTCAACACCAAGAAACAATCGATCATGTTGTATCGGGATGTCCAGAACTTGCTAAAACAGAATATATACATAGACATAACAAAGCAGCGATGTATATTCATTGGAAACTTTGTAAATATAATGACATAGACGTTACAGAAAGATACTACAAACACGAACCAACGACAGTCACTGAGAACGATCAAGTAACAATCCTATGGGATATGCCTATACAAACTGACAGAGAGATCACAGCAAACCGCCCAGATATTGTAGTAAAGGACAAATTAAACAAAACATGTTTATTGATAGACATGTCTGTACCCACAGAAAGAAACATCTCTATAAAAACTATGGAAAAACTAAGACCTGGAAATTGAAATAGAAAGAATGTGGGGCCTGAAAGCTACAACTGTACCTGTGATTATAGGCGCCCTTGGACTAATAAAGAAGGGATTAGATACCTTTATTAATAGAATACCAGGAAACATCAAAGTTATTGAGTTGCAAGAGATAGTACTTCTTGGTACAGCCCATATACTAAGGAGGACATTATCATATAAATAATATCCAATCACAAAATGTAAATATAGATGCCTTATGCTCAAGGGATGAACATGGTTCTATATTGTTGTAAAATGATGAAAGGAAAAAAAATCTAGATAATAATAAAAATAATATTACGTTTTCATATATGCCAGGCATACTTGACATGGCCTAAGGCCATGTCCACACTTTACTGGATAAAAAAAGTCGTGCTTATCATAATGAATAGAATTAACCAAGCCACTCGATAACCACTGATGTGGTCAAGGTTTATGAAAACAAATAGCTTTTTGTTGTCTAAACAGAACCTTCTAACTTACAATGAATACACCATCATGATCACTGAATTTTCTCACACATAATAAATTCATTTGTAACCAACTGACCTGTTCTCGTGATTTGGGTCTGTGCAGGCTGCATCTGTGTTCCTGACACTAATCAAGCAGAATTAAGAAAAAATATTTATTAATCTTACTCAGTTATTTGGATTTCAAAGAGGTAAGTAAGTTGGTTCCTATCTATAGCTTACGCTTTGCTTTTATCTCCAAATCATTCCATCTTTATACATTGGCCTGTTTCTCCCTTCAAGCCTCTTATTTTTATACTTTATTTTATCAATAAGCAATTTTAAGATTGTATGAATATGTATAAGACACGAATATGCTCTCAAGAAGACTGAATTTTCAGTTGAACATTTAGTAACTTTCTCCACCCAGTATAGTATATAAACAAAAGTTATTACAGTAAAAAATTGAAAATAAATAAATCCACTTAACGTATTTAGCTTTTAGCTAATTGGGGAGACAAATCAGAAACTGAATGTTAACGAATTCGAGGGTAACATCCACGAGCGTTTAGTTTCCCATATGTCTTATACATTAAAAGCCCGCGATAAGAACGGCGCGCGGTGTTTGCTTTCAGAAGCTTTGAAGCCGCTCCGCGTCTGTGAGAGCTAATGTTGACAATGTTGACTGAGTGTGCTTCCAGGAGGGACTTCAAGTTTACATCTGAATTGCTGTTCAAAAAAGAAGACGATTTGCACAAAATGAATGCGAATGTGTTTTAAGGGTATCATGGAAAGTATATACGTGTGCTTATGGCATTTCGTGGATGTATAGCTGTCCTTGGCATCAAGTATTTTCCACGTGAAGGATACAACATAACGCACGGCATGTACTCACAATTTACAAGGCAAATTCAAGCAATTTGAGAGTTGGCCTCATCTTGAAATTGCTTCTTTTCTAGAGACTGTTGCTATCTTGGCATAAAAAGCAAAAACATAGACACAAAGCTGTTGTTTCAAGACATGCATTTTCACATCGAACTTGTGCCTTCGTCATGGCTTGACTGCACGACACAAATTTCCCTATTATAACTTCTTTGTTAATTGTTGGTGTGCTATTTTACCAAAATAAATATCAAGTACAACATTCTAACAAGACTACCTAGCCACAGGTATAAGGAAAATTAGTTATTTGCTGTTTCATGCTGGTTATGTGCACTCTAGTTTAAATAGTTTACTTGTTGTCATGCTTCGCACGTTCTTGTCGATTATGCATCAGATAATGTCACATCAAAACGTATTAAATAGTAGGTTATCAAAGACTGGCCACGAACACCCTTCTATTTCACCTTAATATTAAAATGATTTTCTAAATAAAATATAAACAGGAGCATATGTTTCTGGTTATTGCGCCTTTTAAAAAAAATCATATTTGTGAAAGAAGCATATTGTTGTTTCTACTTTTGGCAATGAAAAATGTGTCATTCTGATTATTACAACTGTCGAGGGACTAAATATCTTTTTGTTTCAATTTGTAATGTCGTACAGACACCAATAAGCGAGCAAATATACAATCAAATCAAATTAAAATAAATTGCGATTAAATAAGCTCATGTTAAATAGGTTAAGACATACCTTTATGAATTACATATTTGGTTAAGTATATTTTTGATTTGGACCTTGTTTAAAATTTGCAACAGATGTCAGTACAAATTCAAAGCGAACGAGATGGTTGTTTTCATCACGGCATGTCGACATCGTTTTTGTCGAAGGTTCATAATTATTTCCATCTCCATCAGTTGTTCTCGAGACTTTTTTATCAAAACAAGTTCTTGTGAGTTCAGTAAATTTTCTATATGTATTTTTAGTTCGATAAATTTTTTTAAAACCAAAGGTTTTTTAAGTAAAAAGTTTAAACATTAGCTTTCGCTTGTTTGCTTTTCACTGCACAACACGCTGCATATTTTACCTGCAATATGAAAATTCGTGCTGAAACATGCTGCCAGCTCTTCTGCATTATTCCATTTGGCTATATAAGATCTACTGGTTAATCAAGGCGAATTTATAGCGCCATTTTCCCCAAAAACATGTCTTTAGAAATGCCGCTTACTATTACAAAAATATCGCGGGCATTAAATTGGCCCTCTAAACGCTCGTGCATCGTATTCACTTTCAACGCATACATTTGCACAAAACGAATCGTTTTAGCATGAGATTAAACAGCACCAAATAAAGGAAAAGCATTCGCGTGTCGCCCAATATCCATTTAAGGGATGCAGTCAAGGATTCGGATTCGTAATTCCGGATGCTAAGGATCAGGATTTCAGATCCAAATTCAAGGACTCCTTATTCCAACGGCAAATCATTGTGGATACTATTCGCCTGTTTCGACGTCGATACGATACGGTACTGTTTTACACACCTCATAAAATCCGATTTACACGATGCGATTTGTCGCGTTCGATTTGTACGACTAATTGTAACATCTAAAACTAGTCGCAACCTATCTAAAACATGTTTTAGAATGCCCTACAACTACTCTTAAAAGCTTTCCAACCTCACGACTAGTCGTGTACTACAAATTGCACACGGCAAAATGCACCGTGTAAATCAGCCTTAAGAAATCGGCTTACTTTCACAGTTTAATCCTCGCCAGCTGAAAGGACAGTTGCAGTGGTACGATCCCAGTGCCTCTGTACATACTCCAGAATTTTTACACGGGTTGATAGGCAAGCATTTAGATTCAACTGAAAACAAAATAAATGTTTTCATTTTTATTATACATTGTACTCGTTATCTTTCATTCCATTGATCAAGAGCCTACATATTTTTGAACATCAGCGTCTTGGTAGTCTAGGATAACTATCTGTAGGCATGTATTGGTACGCACCAGCGATTTTCTGTTATCGGTTTTATATGATGCACTTGCAATTTTCATTTATGGACGAAATGATTTTAAATAAAACTGTGTCTTAAACAATGTACAATAAAACAATTATTGAATTCGGCTTTGATGATATTCTTAATTATCAATTTCTTGACAAGTGTTATTGGCCTCAGCTTATGGCTTCGGTCAATAACACTCACCTCGACATTGATAATTACGAATATCATCGAAGCCCCATTATGTTGTCCCCCAGGTTGAGCTGCATTACAACGAACTGAGAGGAGTCTATATAAACATGTACGTACGTCCGCAATCTTTTCCTATCCAACCGAGTTTACACTGACAGCTATAGGCGTTGCCTACTTGAGCACATAGTCCTCCATTTCTGCACGGTGATGGTGTACAGGGATCTGGCGCTTTTAAAATCATAAAAAAATGTATTAAAAAATACAAAAATAATAAGAATTAATCAGAAATAATCAGAAGAGTACAAAATAGACAATTTTAAAATAGTTTTATAAAATTGCTGAAAACAGACTGAGACTGCGCTTTCAGATAACTCCCTTAAGCAATTACTGCGCTCGAGCTCCAACTTCTTTAGAGTTATGGGGTGATTTTCTTATAAATACATCGCAATTTGCAAAAAAAGGCATAATGCCTTCTTTGAATCCCATCTAAGCGTGCGCAATCTGGCATGCAGTGTTTTGTCAGTTTTCTATTATACTCCATAGTTAACAGAAAAAATGGTTAAGAAACCTATTGTCTTTGTTCTGTTTTGAGGTTGAAACGGTCTAGGCCATACACAGGTTTTTATTTATGCTGGTTTAATTGCGAAATAAGGTAGCATAAACTTTGCCTTTATATGATGTTATGGTAAGGATTGTTCGATTTGTGCTTATAAATTGACTAAGCATGGGTGTTTTGTCCTCACAAACCTTCACAATTGATGCCTTTGTAGCCCGGCTGGCAAGTACACTCGTAGTCTTTTTCCACTTCAGTGCAAACACCCAAGTTCCTGCACGGATTCGGGTGACACTTACTTTGCTCTTTAGAGTTAAAGGAATAAAAGAGGAAATGCTTACAAAATATTCTTCTCATTTTTACATACGAAATATCTGATAATAATGATAAGATATCGATTGTTTTGTTTTGTCTTGAGACCGGCATTGAATATTGAATATTTCTTGACAGCCCCATAATAAAGGTTTGTTTGTGTTTTCTTTTGATTTTTTGATTTCTTGATTTGAATTCTCCAACAATAGAAGTTCCCTGCATTCGCTTGGCTGGCCACAAAACATTAGAATCACACCGAGGCTGGAGTGTATAAATCCATTCAATCTCTGTATTTCAGCCTCATTATGAATCTATTGTTTTGTGGTTAGTTAAGCGAATGCTGGGAAGGTCAATTGACAAAAAGCAACGACAATAATATGTAATGTCTACTTTACCTTCACAATGAAAACCTTTAAACCCGACTGGACAATGGCATCTATAGTAATCTGTGAAAGCTGTACATGTGCCACCGTTGATACAAGGATTAGTTCTGCAATGACCAGTGTCTGCAACGAAACACATACTATGAATTATGAATAAATCAGTGGCGGATCTAGGGCGGTTGTACAGGGGTGCGCACCCCCTCCTGAAAGGATTTCACGTCTTTGTATTCTTAAGTATTTTTTCAAAATATCTTCAGAATTTCATACTTGCTGCATGGGTAGTGCCCTCCCTCCTGAAGACCATTATCACAAAGTGATAGTATATCATAGTATTACAACGGGTTATATATATTGAATGAATGACCAATGATCGCTTTATGGTTGGCAAATGACAATTCTAGATAACGTCAATGTGAGCTTTGCTAAGCACTGGGTGAAAACTCACAGGAACAAAACAGCTAGAATGTACAATCCAATTTTTTTCATTCTTCCAAGTGTTCCTCGCTCTTTCGTGACTCGGAAAAATACATTCACTCCCAAAGAATCCAACAATATCACACGAAAACAATTAAAAATCTAATGCGATGTATTTAGTGGTATTTTGCATGATTTCAGTGTTTTTACTCTAAGACATGAGAAAAAGATAGTACTTACCACTATAGATCTGGTTGTTGTGTATAATCTGGACTGGTCTTGGTATCATTACTGGATAGGGCACTCTCTGGACATATACCTTGGGTGGTGACGGCACGGGTACAGGGATTCGTTGAGGTGGAGAAGGAACTCGTACAAAGTATGGCTTGATCGCAGGTGGCTGATGTATGTATACAGGGTATGGAACATGGTGGATTTGACTTGGCGCTGGTACTCTTACAGGGTAGTAATACTTCTGTATGATAGAAGGCCCTCTAACAGGAACTCTAAAAGGTACTGGGACTTGTTTAATTCTTGGAGCCGATTGCATTTGGTATGGGAATGTATATGGCGGCTTACCAAATTCAACTGGTGGAGGTTGCAGACGTGGTGGTGGCCGCGGGAAGCTCATACCATTTGCTTCAGAATGTACGATTCCAGGTAGAATTACTGGAGGTTCTTCCACATGGTGTCCTTCGATAGGTGGCCCTGCATTATGGATGAATTGTCCAGGAAATGGTTCACCAAAAGACACAGGGGGAGGTCCAGCAAGTGGATCAATGGGTGGTCCAGGAAGGTTTGGTCCAGGAAAAGACCCAGGTACCAATGGGTAGGGAGGTACCGATCCAAATAGACCACCATGTGTTTTAAAATCTGTCATTCGGTGATGGTGATGAATAACTAGTGGTGGTGCAACATGGTGAACCAAATGTGTATGAAACTCCCCAGGGTGCATCAGTGGATGAAATGGATGCATTGGATGAATCGTGTGTGCTCCACCGTTACCATGGCTATAGAATGGATCCATAACATGAATTGGAGGAGGAGCCGGATGGTTAGGTAAGTGGGGACCAAAATCATTATGACCACGTGGGAAGTTAAACCAATTCTGCCGCTTACTTCCAGTCTTGGTCTTTCCGTGCGATTTTTTGGTTAGTTTATTGTGTGTGTTATTGGTGCGTTTATCGTTGGTTTCTAAATTCGAGTTTTCAACACCAGAAGTAGTAGCGAGTAGTTTGGCCAATGAAGATTCTGGCCTATCGGTATTTTTATAATCATTTTCGCTGGCAGTATTGTCCAATACATTTAGTGCTTTATCTAGAAATGGATTAGTGTCCGACGCCATACTTATGCACTCTAAACCCCGACATTTCGTAATCCATCCTGATGACTTATGCGTTTCTCTGGTATCTCCTGATTTATGAACGGAATTAGATTTACGTTGTAAAGTTCTTGGATGATTATCAATTATGTCATATCTTTCAGGATGTTGAAAGAACACATCTTTGATATCGTGAAACGCTAGTCTTGATTGGCTTCTTCTCTGTGCTCTGCCACTGGCCAAAATTGTAACGAAGAGAAATATCTTCACACTGCACGAACACATGTGGCCGTATTCACGTATGTCTATTGTTTACCCAGATGACATTGTCTTGTTATAATTTTCTTTGTTGTACTTAATTCATTAGCCCGTCCTTTGCTTAACTGAACAAAACAAGAACCATGGTTTGAGT
Organism: Diadumene lineata; assembly: GCA_918843875.1. Taxonomy (NCBI): domain Eukaryota; kingdom Metazoa; phylum Cnidaria; class Anthozoa; order Actiniaria; family Diadumenidae; genus Diadumene; species Diadumene lineata. Next base: position 10,135,501 of record OU974076.1, read on the forward strand.
CCTCGCCAAAAATACGTTGTTGTCTAACCGTAATTATCTCATTGCTTGTCCAATATTAATATGACCTTTTGAGTGTTTGAGACATTTACAAGGCTAAAAAATCTCCTAAGACCAACCAAAGTCAAGTCGATTCACTAACCCGTGAACAAAACGTCGCGAATTTATTTTCTGACTGGCTTTAGTGCTCTTAGAAATGTCTTTAACTATTTTTTTTTATGTTGCCAGAAAAGTTTTTTTTACAAATCCTATTAATGACGAATTAATTAGGGGAATGTTGGTTCACACATAAGAGATATTATGTCAATTTTTATTAGAAGTTGTCGATTGTTTGCCCATTAATTTAGCAATAGAGATCGTTCTGTGAGCCAGATAACTACAACTCCAGATATGATTTACGTATAGTTTACTCAAATCGAGTCACTTGGTGATGAGACTGAATGGCATGTGCAGAAATACCAGTTTTTCAAGAATTCAACTAGTCAGAACAACACCCGATTTCCATTTCATATAGATCAAAATAATGTAGGCTACTGTTTGATTTTTTTTTCTTTTAACAAAGTGTATTTTTGTGAATTTGATTATAAATCTAAAAAATCTACTCTTGCACCAACCGAAGCATCACTGAATTATTGATGAAATTCATGACCTCTATTCGGGTGGCCCGTTTGTATTATTTGCTTACGGGTCCTGACAACAGCCTTCACTTATAAACGACACTGCTAAATGATATGTCTTTTCCTGTGCCATGTTTATAGCAATTTTACTTAGTAAAACGGCAATGTAGAGTCATGAATAGTAGTATAGTATGTTTATTGGTGTTGGTGGTATGTGGTGTGACTAATTGTCTGGCAGGTTCTTACGCAAAACCAGAAAAGAGCCTCTACAATTCAACAAGATTAACCAGGCCAAGCCCGCCCAGCACTACTACACAAGCTACTGCTAACAATACATTGAAGACTCGCCATGGAAGGAAGAAAACAAATATACCGTACCAGACTACACGTAGACAGTTCATACCAGGGTTATTAGCAAGATATCAACAGTTCAGTAATGACCAATATGAACCATACCAGGACGAGCAAGATGAAAGTAAGAACATCAACTTTATAAATCATTGTCTAGTTTTTTTTAAATCGCTTGTATCAATGTCAATGATTTTATGAATATAAATATATACCAAGAGATATTGTTACTTTTATATCAATGTTGTTTCCTCCACGTTTTAATTTTGAAAAGACATTCTTTCGCGCTCCTATAGCTAGCGCTACAAATTCTAGCTATATGTTATTATCTTTGTTTAATGTTGTTACTTACTTTATGCCTATGCATAATTTCTGATTATTTTTAATTCGATTTTTAGATATTTAGCGCTTTAGCTACATAGTAGAGCTACAAATTCTAGCTATATGTTATTATTTTTGTTATTGTTTAATATGTTGTTACTTACTTTGTGTGTATGCATAATTGCTGATTATTTTTAATTCGATTTTTAATTTAGATATTTAGTTCTCATTATTTTTTTTTAATTTTTCTAAAGTTGATCCCTAAATCCTTTTGCGTAGCAAATATCAATCAATAATTAGAAGCGGCTGAACAAAATACTGTGATTTAATTGTTATAGTAACCATTGGCAACAGTTTTTTGGAGTTTTCTCTGCAAATAAAAACAACGAAAAACACATATATACATATTAAATGGTCATCACCATATTGGGCATAATTTATTTTATTGTTTTGCTATTTTATAGTATATGATAGACGCCGATTAAACGAATGTTAGGCGGTATTCAACGAATCGGAAAATGGCGGACATTCTTGGGAACGAGGCTATTGAGTTGTCTAGGTGAACATACCTTCGGGATCTGTTGTTATATATTGTTGAAAAATAGTATAATATTCATAGAAACCACTCTATTTGAAGTTAAACTACAGCATAAGGATGTGCAGCGACTGAGTAGCCTCGTTTCTGTGATCTCGCTTCAGTTCATAACCGCGCTGTCCGCCGTATTTAGATTTGGTGTATGTAGAACAAATTCTTTCATCATTAAAAGGTCCTGGCCCATGCTTTGCTCGTCCATGTCATAATGACGGTAGATGTACGCGAATGAAGAAAGGATACTACTGCAATTGTCCACAAGGATTTATTGGCAAACACTGCGAAAGTAAGTACTCAGTAAAGTGTGTATTTAAAACCTGCGACATGTTTTACGAAGAAAATTAACTCTAGAGCCACAAAATAGTCATTCTAAAACGTTTTTGTCAAAAAATAACTCCATAACATTACGTGATGCAGGTCTCAAAAGCAGTTAGTAACAATTCCCGCGCGTACAATACATTGACTTCATCTAATGTCACTTTTAACAGACTTAACAGAATAGGCCAAATACATCTTGCATCGCTATTCCACTAAATACCAAATATTCATTGTTTTAATTTGTATAATTGGCGAAAAATTCTATTAAATTTTACGAATACTTTTTTCTATATTTTTTTATCTAAAAGCTAACACCTAAAGGGACGGAAATTTATTTAAGCAAAACATTGATTTTCTGAGAGTGTTCAAAAAAATATATATATGCAATATTTGTCCGGTAAAACGGAAACCTCTAATTAGCTAATTAGCACAAAAACAAAAATTTTACCCCATGTATTTATTGCAGATCGCAAAGAGTGCGACAGCGAAACCTGCAAAAATGGAGGAACTTGTACGGAGGAAGCAATGGGTAAACATATCTGCACATGTAGGATAGGATTCAGAGGATCCGATTGTGCAGGTGGGTGTCTTAACAATCACAACACGAAATTCTATATTTTTACGCACATTTACGCGTTTGTGTAGTGCGTGATGTGTTACTTCACGAAAATGTTTGGAAATATCGTAAAGATATGTAAAAAGCGTAAATAGTACGTAAAGATACCGTAAACAGTACATTTAATTCGTATTAACGCGTTCGTAAAAATGTTCCATTAGGCACTATACTGATACGCGTAAATGTTGCGTAAGGGGCTGTTTATATGGAAAGAGCCAGCCCGGTCAAGCGGGCTAGTTACGCTCTCTTTTCGTTGACTTTACGGATCAGTGAATTTAGCAATTCGCGTGATGTGAATCATAAATGGTTATGTGCCTGTGGCGATTTCAGCTTTTTCATCTTAATGGCCGCTCACCATTTTAATTCCTAAAAAGATTTCAAGTGCTTTTTTTCCTAAATACATCTTTTTAAAATATGCTCTGTGTTCCTGTTTATTTTCGTGTTTACAAGGTCGTGCACGCCCCTCCTGCAAACTATCCTGGAGCTGCTCCATATACAACCATAGTTAATAGAGTGAAATGGTTTGGAAACTCTTTTGTTATATGTTATTGTACACTTTTTTCAAGCATGACCATGCACAATCTTTTGTTTCACTATTGTTTTAACCTTGTTGGATAAGGTTGAGTGAACAGATTAAAACTGTTCTTTTGGCTGATGGCTCGAAATGCCTAATAATTGATACAAGAAAATTGAATAATTCTTACCATAGTGACATAGACAACGTTGATGTCTACTTATTTAACAATTTGGAATAAGCACAAATAAAAAAACTGTGCAGGGTCAAGGCCGGTTCAACCTCAAAACCGAACAAAGACATAAAACAATAGGCTTCCTAACCATCTTTCTATTAACTATGATACAACTAAACATAAAAATATGTTTGTGGTGCGCATATGTGCATAGTATAGTTGAATAAAGATGGTAAGTTGAATACCCGTAGGGATTTGTAAGGAATTCACGTTCTAATTAATTGGCCACTTTGTTTTTCACCATTGTATTCATTCACCAATTCAATTTGCACTCACTCCAACAAAGGACTAATGTCAGTAACGTCAGTTCCCTACAAATCTTCATTGCGATTCAAATTATAATATTTTATTCAACGGTTTCTTTAGAATCACCGACGAAGTCCAAACTAACATTTTAAACCCAAGACTTCATTCAAACATTATGTTAACTTAGGATAATATTGGCATTTTCTTGGTCCCATTTTACCAAAGACACACCAAATTTGGAATGTGCTCGTTTTGTACGTTGTCATCACCAAAAGCCAATAATAGGTCATTCCAGACTGCTAGAAATTATGGATATAAATATTACTGACATACTTATTGCACCAGTTGACAAGCACACCAGTTAGTTTTGACTTGAATTGCTTTCTGTTCGCTCAATAGATTTAAAAAAAAGGTCAATATTCATCTTTTTGACTGTCCAAGATGCCATTCCGCATTCTGTCATGACTTTTACCCATCATTCGTAGTGATCTTGGAATGATCTATTGCCTTTTGGTGATGACAAAGTTATTTGAAATTGCTATATGTATGATGTATAATCATCGTGGTTATATATTTGTAGATATTAGCAAATGTCATCCCAATCCATGTCGCAATGGCGGCGAATGCAGTGAGACAGACAATTCGTACGAATGTATCTGTAAAGAAGGGTTTAAAGGAGAAAACTGTGAAGGTATGTTTTGTAGGCTAACTGAAACGCTACACTTGTAGACAATTTTAGATCTGCTCAAGTTTAGAGCCCATCCATCTTTATAAAAGGGTTTAAAGCAAGAGAGTATGAGATAAGAGAGCTTATCCCCGGACCCTATCAAAGGGTCTAGTCATCGTGCTATTTTTAAAAACTTGTTACCAATCTCCGCACTTTTGTCTTGAGATGTTTTGACGATGCGACCGCACCTTCTGCAATCTGGCCAATCACAGTCCGTCCTCGAAATAACTTCAGTTTAAAAATAGAATGAAAAGATCCCCTGATGAGTGTAAAGCCCAATACGAGGCGATAAGCTCTCTTATCTCATACTCTCTTGTTTAAAGTCGTAAGCCTTATGATTTCTTTTGATTAATCTGTCTTGTAACTGATTATAAATTTAATAACGAGAGAAAATAATATGAATATATACATCAATTATTATTTTTACAAATACGTTTTAATTAGAACAATAATATTTACAATATAATTGTAATTTTATATTTATGATATTAACTAGACAGTCATTTGTTATAAGAAAATGAAAGATTTTTTGTCCTATCACTGTCTTGTAAACTTTGCATGAACATAAAAAAAAAACTTCTTGTTTTGCTATGCTCAAACCCTCTGGGAAAAGGGTGGGAGTGAAAAGGGTGTGGTCGGTATTGCCATATGGTGTTCCAGCGCATATCATATTTACAAATACGGGTGTGTCACGCAAAAAGGGTATAAGCTTTTCTTGCTTTCAAATCTGAGGTATCATTATTACTATTTTGGCTTAGGATAGGTTAAGGTTTTTTCTGGGATAAGGTTACCAAATTTTAGGTTAGTCTGCTCTGTATTTTGCTGCCAATTGAACAAACAATTATCTCTTCAAGTTGGAGTGAGAGTTCCACCGAAAAAAAGAATTGTTTTTGTTAAGGTCGCGCTTGAGCTTGCATTTACATTTGGCCTGTTTATACGAGATGAAATAAAAGACATATTGTGCTTGTATTTGCGTCGGTAGCTGTGAACAACAAACTTTATTATTTTGTAATTAGAGCTAAACCAGTGTGACCCTAATCCCTGCAAGAATTCAGGGACATGCTTTGAGCAAGACAATGACTTTTACTGTAACTGCCCATCTATGTACCGAGGAAAAACATGCGAAGGTAAGATATTTGTTTGCTCAATCCTTCATCCATCCATTCATCCATCCACCCATCCATTTATTCATCCATTCATTCATTAATTCATTCATTCTTTCATTCATTCATTCATTCATTCATTCATTCAATCATTCATTAATTTATTCGTTCACTCATTCATTTATATATTCATTCATTCATTCATTCATTCATTTATTCAATCATTCATTCATTTATTCGTTCACTCATTCATTTATACATTCATTCCTTCGTTCATTCGTTTGTTTGCTCGTTCGTGCATTTGTGCGTTTGTTCATGCGTTCATCTTATCTTTTTTTCTTTATTTTGTTTGATTATTAAAACAACCAATTATTATTACTCCATTCATTTATGCACTTTATCTTGTAACAAATCTAGGCTCCTGGCTTTTCAGGACCATATCCAATGCCTCTTTTTCACCATTACCATTAATCAGTTACGGCATTATAAATACTCTCTCTGTTGCACAGTAATTAGTGAGTGTTCTAAAGCCCGATGCACTAATGGGGGAACTTGCGTTGATTCTATGAATGGTTTCCGATGTAAATGTCCTTATGGTTTCTATGGCAACTCGTGTGAAGGTAAAGCAATCTATGAGATTTGATTAATTGATTGTTCTGATGATTAATGTATTATACTATGGACATGTGTTATGGCCTACTGCGCGTAAATTATTTTTTAGTATTCGCTGCTTTTTATATAGGCTATTGCAGACCATTCGGTGCAAAAAGTAAAGTTTACAGTGAGTCATTTGTTTTTCATTTTTTTTTTTTTCATTTTTTAAGCTTTCCACTGCTTCAAATCCTCTAAAAAAGTAGATTTGAACACAAATGCACTCAGTTATCAAAATGAAAACGTTTTCAGATCGATTCACTCAAAGGAAGCATGTTAAAAAAGGATAAACAAAGCACAAAATGTTCACGGTTCGATTGCCCTCACTGTAATAAACTATATGTTTCACAACTCACAATGTAAAGGAATGTTACGTCGTCTATAAAGCAGTAAAATCCCTCAGAACGCAGCTCTACTCAGCTTTGTCCTAATCAATTGTCAATGCAAACTTGATAAATTCAGCAAGAACCTTCCGATCCTTGTCCTTCTCTAATAGCCCCATCGGCAGGCAAATACATACTTTGCAATCAGCTGTAAAAAGACACAGCAACCCCGGCCAGGCATATAATTTTATTAGCAATAACAATTTGAATTGCAGCCAACCCCTGCCAACCGAATCCTTGTCTGAATAGAGGGTTCTGCTCTAAGTTCGGTAATCAGTACATATGCCAATGTAGCCATGGTTACTCAGGCAAGAACTGTGAAGGTATGGGAGCTGTTATACTATAGGGTGATACAGGTATGGTATGCATGACGTCATTATGCATGCCATTTAAACCTCGATAAAAAGAACGGAAAACAGATGTCTAGTAGCCAGTCGCTTAACATCACTGGCGTTTATTGCACGATAGCTTAAGCAAAGAGTAATGGGTGCAAAGCTCTACACAAAAGTAAAGACTGAGTACGATTCTGATTCAAATTAATGCAATCATAAATATACATAAAAAAACACACTCTAATTATAAATGAAATAGTTGTGGTAAAAATGTCAATTACAGAGCGTAAGAAGAAGAGAATGCTACTGGCGTTTCGACGTTAGTCCTTTGTCGGAGTAAAGAGGTACTCCTTAACGTCAGCAAGTATTCTCATCTATTTAAGGTGCATATAACTTACATTTTACCACACTTGTTCATTAGAAACACCGACGACGCAGTCTACTTTAGTTTTATCGCTATGAATATAAATGAAGTAAATGACGCAGTAAACCCTAATTGTAAAACTCGGTAATGGAAAGATAATGCAAACAGAAGGGACGCTAGCTAGTCAAGTCAGATAAGATCATTGAAAGACATTGATAGAAATTAAGCTAACGAAATAAAAAGTGAGTAATGTTGAGACCACTTTGCACTATCCATAAAATTATTGTACGCCGCCTTTACAAATGTTTTTCACTTTGGTCATGTTGCAGTTCGCAGTCCATGTTCTCAGCACAGTTTGTGTTCTAATGGCGGTACGTGCGTCGATGGTGGTTATACCAACAGTGCTTATGGTTTTGCTTGTATCTGTCCTAAAGACTTTTATGGTATCTTATGCGAACGTGCTATACCTAAACGAGAACAGGAAAAGGATGAGGAAGAGGACGATTAATAGATATCAATGCAACGAGAGTTACAGTGAGGAAATTTGATATGAAAAAATACCCAACTCTTGTTTGTGGGCCTTGTGTAAATAAAAATGGTATTGCTGAAAAGGATGAAAACAAGGGATCTAGCTGAGGCCACATGAGGATCCGGACAGGGTGGCCCTAGGGAGATGCTTTGCGTGCCTCTGTTATGATTTATTTATGCATGTTTGAAATTCTGCAAAATAATTTCAAAAATCAAACTTTTTTTTAAATAATTCACATTTTTAGCGTGACTAAAAGAAAGGCTAAAGAATTCGAAAGGATTTTATTTTTCTGACAGACAATTGTCGTTCTAAACGCATGATTGACCAAAGAGGCGCAAAGCATCAAGGCCCCTATATAATTTCGTCCTTTGAAACTAAGTGAAACATGTGATCAAACCCTAAGAAATGGTTTAAACCAATACGTATTACGCTGTTAGAGAACATTTAAAACTAAGACTTTCTTGGATTAATGGCTGTTCTGTAATATTTATTTTCTTTTGCAAATAAAGATAAAAACAATAACAACAACAACAAAAAACTATATATATAGCAATATAAAAACTAAACGTAGTGGCGTCATCATCTAAATACATCTCAGGACTGCAATGCAATTTGAACTGGTGAAGCGAGAGAAAATGAGCTAAGAGAATTTATCCCTATGAGTCATTAAATAGTAAAATAAATAAAATAAATAATAAATGATAATAATAATAATAATCCCCAGACCCGATCACGAACCACCCTAGTTCTACTTTTAGAAAGCCGGCTATTTTAAGTCTGCTACCAATCCCGCTAAAAACTTACTCTTAAGAGAAAGGCGACTGGGGAACATGTTAATATATCTAGCAAGTTTTTCTTTTGCACATTTGAATAGCTCTTGTTTTTTATCTTCGACGCAAGCATAAAATTTGCCTATTTCTTCTCTGGATAATCTGGGCAATCACGTCCCGTTCTTAAAATAATTACTAGCTCGGTGAGCATATAGAGAATTTGTCTGCGCATGTCGTAAGTTAATGGTAGAAGCCGCTATAATCACGCGAAAAAAAATACCTTCTAAATCCCTTTTAATCCCAATTCACAAAAGCGATACTTCAGGTGACGAAAGTCTCTGTTCCAACCATACAGTGATTGGCCGTTATTTCCGTACGGCTTATTATAGTTCTTGTTGGCACATTAGCATAACAATTTGTTTGTTTATAAACATGAAGTATCTGCAAGATTCTGCAATATGGCCGCTTTCACAACGAGACTAGGTCGTCTTTGACTGCCGATCAAAGATTTTGGCCAATACTCTATTGAAAACCAAAAGTATAATACTAATCTACGATTATTAAAGAAAGCATACCAAGGAAAAACTTAGCGGCGCATACATTTAAGCTCGACTTTTCTTCAAATTTATGCGAAAAAATTGACCAAAGAGTAAGACTGACAAATCTTCTCCGTGCTTGAGTTAAAGTTTATATTAAGTGAAGATAGAAGTATATCAACAAAAGCCCGACCAGAAAATTACAAAATTTGGTGGTTCATCTGTGTTTTCACAATCATTTGGATTAATCAAGATCATTCTAACCTAATTTCAGGTTCGGTATTCAAATCAGTCGAAATTGCTTGAGAGGAGAAACACAACCATGTCGTCAACAAATATCGCAATATCACGTTTTGGCCAATCTTTCTTAAAAAAATAACAATGATGTGATGTAGAATGTGGTTTGACGACTCGCATCAGTTATATTTAGCTTCGGCGCAGCCCCTCAAACATACCGCTTATCAAGAAGGAAAAGTTGACCAAAACTTGCAAAATGCGCAAATAATCTGCTCATCACCCCACAAAATCGATCCTCAATAAGAAATCATTCTGTACCAAACAATTCTCATGACCTTTGATTCTTAATCTGTGGAAAAGGTTTTCTGCTATTTTTTTTATTATGGCAGCAGTCCTCACACGAATGCAGTAGGTTTGTGTTTTTCTTCTTCGTTTTGCGGACTTTTGCTCAAAAATATTTTGAGATCAAAAACCTCCACATTTACTTGACTTAGTCACAGCACCTTACAAAGTGATAGACTTTCAGTATCCATTTATATTTTCCTAAATTAAAGATAACTAAGATTGCGATTGGAACTCAAAAGTTCCCCGGTCGTAGAAAAAAATGTAAACATGACCGCAAGCTAAAATTTTGACATGCGCAGACAAATTCTCTATATGGTAGCTCGGTGGCAATGAATAGACTTAACGGGGCTGATGATGTGTGACCAATATAGGAGAAAGGTTCTCTTAGTTCATTTTCTCTTGGGTGAAGTGACTGCTTAAAACAGTCTAAATAAAGAGAAAATGTCTAAATCTATTTGAAAAATTAATAGGGACATGGATATTATAAACAACACTTCCTTATTTCCTGTTTTTATACACATAATTTAAAAATCGTCAGTAGTAGAAAAACAGAAGCAGTAGAAAAACAGAAGAAAACAGAAGATAGGCGATGGTCGAAATGCGAAAGCGCAGCCGAAAGTAATTGTGGGCAATGTAGAGTTTAAAGGTAGTTGTGGAGACACACTTCCCGCCGATAGAATTAAAAAAAAAAAAAAAAAAAAAAAAGAAAGAAAGAAAAAAAGAAGTAGCATCAAAATTGATGAAAATAATATTCTTGCAAACAAATTTGAAAGTTTTTTACAAATATGCTATACGAGTCTGATAAAAGACATTGACTGAGACATTTTACGGAGATTTGCGGAAGAGCTTTATTATTTTTTTGTGAACTTTACCACCAAAAAGTCAAAGTTATAATGTTTTGCATGCTCTCAAAGACCATATATTTTTATTACAAAACTTGTAGCTCTCTCTTACGCCAAATATTGAAAAATGATTGGGGCTCACCATGATATGCAATTTTTGGAACTATAAGCAAAAAAAAAAAAAAATAAATAAACAAACAAACAAAACAAAAACAAAAACAATAAAAAAACACTGAAAATGAAATGATTTAAATGTTTTGGACGCGCGGGAATGGGCACTAGCTGCTTTTGATGCCCGTATGTAATGCTATGTTATTTTTTAACAAAAAGTTCAAGAATGATCTTATTTTGGCTCTAACGTGATTCTTTTTTAATCGCACGAGTATTTTTGTTTGAGTTCACATGCGCAGGCAGTCGGAAGCGCAGTAGGAGGATGCGCAGTAGAAAGGGTCCCGAACCATTTTAACGTGAACATACCACAACCAACCGGAACTGATGAACTCTTTATGTTGTCAACATCATCGATTTACTGTCACTGCATGAGTAGTATTTGCAACATCTGTGTGTAAATCGCTTTTATCCACTAAGCTTTAGACTTGTCAGTTCTGAGAATAGGTAAAAAATAGTTCTGAGAATAGATTATTCTGAATTAATTGTCTCCTTGTGGGATCCCTTTGTATGCACTATAAACAGAATTACCCCGTGGTTCCGTGCGTTATTGAAATCGATTATGCATAGTTATAATATATCCGCCATTCCAAAACATTCAATATTTTTTTTCTATTACACATCAATCACTTAGCATACTTACAGTTGTAAAAGATATGTGTAATTTTTACAGTGATACTGGCAATATGGACGTTTTCTGACCTCAGTTATTCCTTCGTCGTAGTAGTATTACTAATTATTACTATATTTATTATTAATTGATATTACTCCAACGAAGTACTAACGCCCGAAACGTCAATATCACCGATATCACTTTATGTTAATCAAAATTACAAATATCTGTAAAAACTGTTTTGTATAGTAACACTGACGCAGTCCACATTGTAATTTGCTAGTTTTTATCTCACTTTCAATAGTAGATTTGAATCTCTCTATTGCAGTGCAAAACTATGCCCAGTCACAATGTAATCTCATAGATTTATGTGTGCATTCTAACCAATCAGGCACATTGCAGTTGTAATTGATATGTCAGCGCTTTTGCTGAGAGGTTAAAAGTGATTGGTTAAAAGGTAGACTTATCGAATTTATGAAATTGGTCTCACCGTAATGTCTCGATTTACCCAGTTTTGACTTTTTTGGCACGATTATTGGATTGTCCCAATTTTGACCAAAAATTCGAGTCGTTTTGAAAAGACAATACTCCATTTGTTTCTCCGTTATTGTGACCACACTTGTACTGTGAGCATAAATTCTATAACACGGCAAATCTCAATAATTTTCACACAAAAAATAACAAATCAGTAAACGCTTGCGAGTTTGTAAATATGTCCAAAAGAAACGATCTAATAGTATGTCAAATTTTAGTTTTTGTAAATGACATATATAACAAATAGAATTTAGAAAATCATTTACGCCTATCATCTTTGGAGAGGGAATGTTTACTTTCGATATCTGTTTTCTTGTTTCCTGGCTTATTGTTTGCCTTGTTTTGTTGTTTTTGTATTGATGCATACACGCCGGTTTACCTACATATAAAGTTTTACGAAAATGAAAACAAGAAAATTCAAGTGAAATCAAACCGATTGGAATACACTGAGCTCAATTTTCTCTTGTTATTATAATGTCGTTGCCTTTTCCAAAAACGTACTGTTCAAAGACCATGAAATGCAACACAAATCAATTGTTAATCTTAGCTCAACTATTACTGTCTTTAACACGAATTTGCTAAATTCTTTTCGGTAAAAACAACGTCGCTGAACACACCCTATATTAAACACACCATTTTGCTGGCATGCTTTAGAAATAGTTCATTCTGATAAACAAGGAATGATGAACTGAATTGAAGAGCTTACAAATGACCGTATTAAATGGTTGTTTCACGTCAATTGGCGGGTGTCGAGTGTGTGTGCCCTTTACAGGTAGTCTAGTAGTGGTTTTTCCAGTGCATATTTGTGTTATTCAATCAGAAATCGAGGTTAGCAGGTTGAGGTTAAGCTTGTGATTCTCACCTGCCTAAAGATTAATGGCTTCTAAAATACTATGGTTTTCTTTCTTACTATAATAGGTACATGATGACGAGCTGAAATTTGGTTTGTAATATACAATGTCTAGATGGCTATAACATTGATTTGGGTTCTAGCTTTTAGCTGGATATTTATGTTAGTTAGTGGATTCAATCAAACGGCTCTTATAAATGACACTTACATCAACCGTACTACAACAAAACTACTTCTTTCAAATACAAGTAACGTGAATCAAAAACGTAATGGACTTCCTCACAGCAAGAAAACTACGATTAAGAAAGACGAAGAAGGTATTCCACAGGCTGAGACCCCAATTCGTGTAGTTGCAACATCAGCTGTCATCAAGGACAGACTTAGTAAACCTCGAGAGCCTCCAAAACCGGTGAAAGCGATTCACATATGGGGGAAGACACCATTTAAAACGGTTGTAAATAATCTTTTAAAAATAAATAACAGGATAGCCCAGGAGCAGAAGAGACTATTTTCGCCGCTACAAGATGGCCGGCCACTACAGGGATTTAATAATATTGGAGAAAACGCGGTCATTCTGAATCAGAATCCGCCTGAGATAAATCTCCTGTCGAAACAGCTAACGCCAAAACTAGATTTACAACAATCTCAGTTGCCACCAATTATACAACAAAATGAGCATTATAAAGAACCACCTAATATACCATTGATACTAAATAGACCGAGTTATGATCAAATATCGCCGCAATTACAACCCCCGGAGATCGGCGAAGCTGATAAAAGACAACAGATGTTTTTTGCTAGATACGGTCCGCAGTTTAACCAAGCTCAATTACCTCGATTATTGGCAAATACCATGCATCGTAGGCTACGGCATCATCATAAAGGTACGCCTATGTTTTGAACTACTATAAATAGTGCTGTACTATTATTGTAAGAGGCTTGGTCTTTCATTCAACCAATTGCACGTAGAGGGAGGGTTGGCAAGATAGCATGAAGTCACCGACATCTTCCTGTACTATCTACATTACTACTGCAATACCTATAAAAAAAAACACTTTGAAAACCGGGACACTGTGTAATGGGTATTTTACGTGGTTTTTGAATGTGTATACTTTCACTGGTTTTCATAGATGTTAGAAATTAGATTCTATTGAGCACAAGATTTTGTAGGCAATGCTTCAAAAACAACAACAACGACAACAACAACAAAAAACATTGGAAATAACTACATATCATAGGGAAACCATACGAAATGCCATTATAAAACCTTATGAGTCCCTGTTTTCGATTAAGTAATAGTTAAGCAATAGGCGAGAGCCCATTAGAACCAGGATCAGCTGCAACGATTTTTTGTCATTATTATTGCCTGATAAAACTGTCTGTATACATTATTCTGCATAGTGACGTACCATACAAAACGTTATGGCGAGAATGGTAAATGTCAGAAAGTAGCTCGTGTAAATAACATGTCAAGTAAAAAAATTGAGAAAAATCTCCCAACAACAGGAGGAGAAACACATATATGCAAGACCAAAGTTCTCAACATTTTGCTGTAGATGTTGTAATTGATAATATTAGATTTGATACAGCTACAATTCAGAACATTAAAACTACTTGGTACACAATGAAACTTTCGCAGGATGTACAAAATGTATCGAATAATATATTTAAACGTTTTATCCCCAAACCCTGTTTCAATATTGATTCTATGAGCTAAGAGAACCTTTCCCCAGACTCCATCAGGAACCAAGCTAGTGCTATTTTTAGAAACCAGGCTATTTCTAAACTGTTACCAATCCCGCTAAAACCTTATTCATAAGAGAAAGACAATTGGGGAACATGTTAATATGTCCAGTTATGTTCATTGTTTTTCTTTTGCAAGAAGCACTTTTTTAACCTTCAATGCCAGCATAAAGTTTGTTTATTTCCTCTCTGGTCAATCTGACCAATCACGTTCCGTTCTTAAAATAACTCGGCGGCAAAACATAGACTTAACGGGCTGATGATGCGTACAAAGCGCAGTATAGGGATTAGGTTCTCTTAGCATATTTTCTCTTGATTGATGTTAGAAGATGCTATATTGTCTTAGCTAGTGTGTGAGTCGTGAAAAGCAACATTCAATTAGAGGATGAACTACCGTATGTCAAAGAGGAACTAAAAATGCCTAAGCACTAATAATAACAATTTTACTATTTTTTGAATGGAATTTAAAACAAATTGAAAAAAATCAAGCAGTTTTGATCAGTTTAATTAAAAAAATCAATATATATATATATAAGTGAAATATACATAAATGAATAAATATGTCACTCAATATCAGTCCCATTTCTTTACAGAAGACGGAATAAAACTGTTACAAAAGAGCTATAAATTACTTACTGAGTATGTTGTATTTTTGCAGGAGCGCCGAAAGCCAAATGTTCTCCTAACCCATGTATCAATGATGGCGTGTGTACAGCGTTCTTGAATGACTATGAATGTACATGTCCCATGGGCTATATGGGCAAACACTGCGAAGGTAACAGACATGCTAAAACTGGTGTTAGAGCTGAGTTGTCAAAGATATTTATAAATTAACATTATTTATTTATTTATAAATTATTTATATTATAAATATATTGTACAACTATAGAAAATCGTACCGACGCGGCCCACACTTGTACTTTTTTAGTTGTTATCTCTTGGATGGTAGAGCAGTCTACAGAATGTTTTTTTTAATCAATCCCTTTTTTAATTTCTTTATCCTGGAAATTGTTTTGATAAAGAGGACTTCTGGATTTTGTATATAGCTATTTCAATTAACGTTGTCCTCACTAAAAAGGGATAATAGCTAATTCCCTGACTGCTAGTAACTATGGGTAGAAATATTACTGTTATACTTATTGCACCAGTTGACAAGGAATTCACACCATAGTTATGGGTTAATATTTATCTTTTTGACTGTCCAAGATGTTATTATACATTCTGTCTGGACTTTTACCCATCATTCATAGTGGTCTTGGAATGACCTATTGTCTTCTGGGGATGACAACGTTATTCAAAAATGCTATATAAAAATACAGGTTTGTATTTCGTTATTGAAAATCGGAACAAGGATACAGTCCTGGGGTCACTCTAAATGATATCGCTTTTAGAGAAATAAAAATATCATTTTTTTCTTCTTCCGTCTTTCCAAAGCAACACGTATCCAATAACATATGTTTGAAAGTATTGACGATTTTCAGGAGCGCAGCCTTTATTACGCATATACGCACATGCGCAGTCGAGAAATTCAGAAATGTTCTAAATTCATTTTTTTCTGTAATAAATAAACTACATTGATTTTGTTTAAAATGTGCTTTGCGTACGTCCTTGCTAAAATCAGCGGTCTCGCTGCTCCCTGCTTTTATATAGCCCTTTAATATTCGATCACTTCCAATCAACACTATGCCTTTTTTGGTACGTCTTTAGATGTCAATCAATGCTTGCCAAACCCCTGTAAAAACAACGGCAATTGTTACCCAACCAAGAATGGATTCCAGTGTACATGTGTGCGGGGATTCAAAGGAGACAACTGTGAATGTAAGTAAATTTGTTATATTAGCACTACAAAACCAAACATCGTAACATATATGTTTGGTTTCAAGTATCGTTTGAGCCTTGAAATGATGAATAGTAAGAGACATTTAGAGTCCATGTAAATAGAGGGATTTTCATGTGACCGTGAAAGAAAAGAGACCAATGACTTTAGTATTTACTACTATCTATTAGTTTGCCTATTCTTTCACGGCAATATGAATTCACGCTAACCCGGTCAGGACTACTCGAAGTCTTGGACAACTCTAGCTCTGGAAAGGTGACGGATTGCTACATGCAATAGGCGTGTCTACATGCATGTGGATTGCATGCATCACGAGATTTTAGTTTTACTTTTGGGCAAATAGTAACGAAAAGAGAAGAGAAAAGTAGCGCAAGGGCTGACTCCCCCTGATTACGACTATAATCAGCCTGATATTACGCGTGCAAGAGCAATCAGGGCTCAGGATGTCATAGAGTGTTAAACTGTGACTCTTAGTTTGCCTAAATTTGCAAAGCGAAGCCAAGCAAATAAACCACACTGATTTTCACAGAATTTCAATCATTACTGACTCAAAGTTAACTTGTTCTCGTGACATCTGTCAAATAGCTATTGTAAGATTTTTATGAGGCAGTATCACTTATCATTGTTTTAAACTCCGCAGCTACTAGCAAATGCATTCCTAATCCATGCAAGAACGGCGCGATATGCGAAGAACCTTTGTTAGTTCACGAAGATTACAGATGCACTTGCACACCTGGATATAAAGGAACAAACTGCCAAGGTATTATATTCACTCATTATTTCTTAAATTCTACTTTTTAGTTAAGTACATTTAAAATGGATAATGCATTTGAAAAACTGATGTAAGCCTAAAATGAAAAATCCCAAAAAACTCGAAAAACCAAGGGTTGACAGAAATATTTTCTTAGAGCTGTTTTAACTGATTGCATAGACGCAGGCATAAGTAGAATTGAAGACACAACGAAGCACGTCTAGTCCCCTAATTCTTTTTTACGCTTGCGCTTCTCAAAGTGCGTCAAGTGATTTTCACATAACACATCTGCAGCACTAGATGGTTGTTTGATCTGTGATAAAATGTGCATATATAACATGTGTTTTAATAGTTATCTAATAATTAAAATTATTATTATTGTTTGATTCGCCAGAGGCAGATTATTGTGGTCTTCACAATCCCTGTAAATCAGGGGGGACATGTATCAATGGTCAGAGTGGTTATGTGTGTAGATGTCCAAGAGGATATGTTGGACACAACTGTGCTGGTAAGTATAGATTTTATTTATTAAGCAACAAAGGATGTAGTTTAGCGTTTTATGGGTAAAATAACGCAAGCGGGATGTTTGTGAGAACACGAAAAAAAACCCTTAAATTCCGAAAATCACGAATAACAGCGTTTCCGCATTAGACAATAGACATCGCAACATTCGCAACATATAATGCTACCTAACAGCTGGAGTATTTGCCACACGCTTGGTATGATTTAAACGGAGCAATTTGATACACTCGATTGTTAAAGCCAGGTTTCCATATAAACCTCACGATTGGCGGATTGCTGAAAATGATGTCAGGGCGCGATTGTGAGCGATATGAGAACACTTTTCAGCGACCGAAACAATTCATAGCAATCGTGCACGACCCTCGACTCACATCAATCATTTCAGCTATCCGGCGATCGTGAGCGATTATATAGAAAGCCGCCTTACCATATAATAAGTCGCAGACTAGAATAAGCTCACGCTTTGTAAATTACTGTTTCTACGACATCAAGATATTTCCATTTGCAATTAGGCATGAAACTTGTCGTATGCTTTTTTTTCACATCAAAGTAAATTGGCCTTAATTATAAAAAAACACGCTACCGAGCAGAAACAACAGAAATAGAAATAAATAGAAACACCAAGGGATAAAATAAAATGAAGAAAGTAAAGCAAAGGATTCAAATCTATCCTATAAAAAATTAGACCATGCCTCCAGACACATATAGAGCTGAAGCGTCGCATGGCGGCTATACAGCCTTACGTATAGGCCGAAGATTTCGACAACGACCGCGCTATCGTCAGTGGCAGACCGAGCTAACAAGGCTAACCCTGCGAACCATTCGAACAGGGTCAGTGAGGGAGAAATTAACCGGCCCCTAGACCATAAATAGCTAATTCCACGCCAAGCTTCACTGCGATCTACCGATTATACACCATTCAATTCCGCTTTTATAACCCTAAATTTAAAAAGAGCAAGCCATGTGGGATTGAATGTCACGCATTGTAGAGCTTTGACAGGGCACGCATGTGCTTGGTATGATCCATTGTATTAGCAAACAAACGGAATTTTCAGAACAAAAATCATTCGTGCAATAAAAAAACACATGAAAAATTAATCACATATGAAATAGCCTAAAATATGACATAGTCGTTCTTTCTTTGGAATTAATTGCTTAAAGGGGCTTGAGTGCCCGAAGTGAGTTAATTTTGTTCGATGTATGTTCGTACCATTCTTACCCCTGTTTTAACGGTGCTATATTGTACTAGTGATGTGCTTTTGTAATTGTTTCTAGACATCGGTGTATATCCGTGACATTCTAACCTTTGTTTTAACGGTGTCTCTAGATATCGATGTGTGCCATTCCAACCCGTGCTCCAACGGTGCTACATGTGTCAGTGAGGGTGCTGGACAGTTCTCATGTCTCTGTCCTTACAGTTTTACTGGAATCACTTGCGAAGGTTAGCGTACTTCTGAATTGCAATTGTCCCTCACACGTTTTAATCTGAAAAAAATAAGGATGGCACATCTAGTTAGTGTAAGTTTAATGTTTATTGAGGATGACGAACGTCACGTTAAGCGATTTACAGCGGATATAGAAGGTTCCTCGAAGTTAAAAACTAGTAACTAAGACAATAAATATTAGAAATATGACAATAGATATATACATGAATATAAGGATAAAATGTGTACGAACTTCGTTGCACATATTTTTAATTGCGTGTTTCTATTTTGCATAGCTTGTACACCTTTTGCTGTTCATTAACTGCACTGGAACATTCATTCAAGCAAGAGAGCATTGTCATTAGCGCGAAGAAGCATTTAGCAACGTGAACAAACACTTAATAAGAACAAAAACAATGGTTGCAAACAATGTATTTCTAAAGAACCACTACTCGTATTGAATGTTTGTTCACATTACTGGATGCCCCATCGCGTTAATAACAATGGTCTTTCGCTTGAATGGATGTTTCAGCGTTGCTAATGAACAGCAAAAGGTGTAGTATCTTAAATAGTAAATAAAAAAAGCGAAAGAGTAGAAAATCAAGCTAGAATACACAGCTGTCACGGTCACGCGAGACGAGCTTGCTTAAAGCTGTACAGAATACGTTTTGGAATGAGTGGGAAACACAGTACCGTACCATGGTAGCTGTAGCTTTAAGAAATTATTGAATTGTTTGCTTATCGTAGCGGCATCAACTCTACCTTTTCCCACTCATAGTCTATATTGCAGGCTTATCATAAAGACATTTCCTTTCATTTTTTATGAAGTTAAATTTACTTTGAGTAATAAACAGATGAAAGCAATAATCTATTTGCATTATAGAGTCACATACTACTAGTTCCAGAATGCTCTGCCATCTTTCTTCGGTAAAATTCCTATCATTTATTCCAGTTGTTTTACTATCAAGAGATAAATTAATATAATAATAATTCTGACTGACAAAGATAATTCTCAAAACATTCTGATAGTAAAAACGTTATGAGAAAAATGATTCGACAAGATCATAATTTGTATTAAATTTACTGTTATTTCAGAAAAGAAGTCTCGATGCTCATCATTTCCTTGCCAAAATGGTGGGAAATGCATCGATGAAAATCATCATAGTTTTCGTTGTGAATGTGCTGATGGATTTACGGGAACCCTGTGTCAAAGTAAGTCAGTAGATAGTCTTACAAGATACAGTCGATCCCATTAACGTTGTTCAAAAAGAAAAGAAGTTTAGAAGTTTAGGATTTGATAAAACAAAAGCCCTAATTACGGAATACAATCACTTCACGTGAAAATGTGATTTGTTAACTTGTAAACTTCTTTTTTCTTGAACAAAGTAAATGAGATCAAATGTATATTAAGTATTGACATTAACGATTTTAGTATTATATGCATTGTTTTAAA
>OU974076.1:10161018-10336018 GCA_918843875.1 Diadumene lineata
AACATATTTATTGATCGATATTCAATTTACGCAATATTTCTCTGTTATTTCAAAACAATCATAGCGTGAAAAAATTAGTGTTGACTACACCTCAATTTACAAACAAAGAAATAGTCAATATATGAGACAAGTAAGAGAATTGAGATTTCCTGCATGCATTGCAAGTATAAATGGACGCAAGTAACTTTGTTTCATATCTTACATCAACAGAGGATAAGTGTTCTCTGTGCGATGTACATGCGCACTGTGAAGAAGGCAAATGTATCTGCGATGAGGGGTATAGTGGGGAAGGAACCAAAGGGCAATGCTTCAAGAGAGGAGGTTGGTAACCAAAAGCAATGAAACAAAAAAACGCACTGAAATAATTATGATTACACAAACGGTTTTCTTTTGGAAATAGAGAATAAGATCAGAGACGGTATAACTTTTATTGAGCTTTGATATTTCCTAATTTACATTCATCTTATTTTTATTAGATAAATCTTTATGGCTATCTTTTTGTCAATTGACAAAAGAATAAATAATTAATAGTTTTATATAGCCTCATGTCTCAATCCGTCGGGGCCTGTGACGCGCGAGGGAGAAAATCGCGGGCGCATGAAACCCCGATGGTTAGATATTGAGCATAAGTTTTACCTGGCCTTTTACTTTTTGATATGGTTTGGGGAGTAGTGGATAGCGATGACCGCTCAGAAGCGTATCCAGAATCAATTTTATGGAGTGACTGAAATCGATAAACGAATAACAGTACACTATCGGGAATCAAATTTGATTAAAAAGCAGTTTTATTTTACTGTCCAAGAAAAAATCAAACATACAAATGCACCCGTATCGCCTAGTAAATGCAAAAATCTAACTTCTTTGCAGCATCTAATCCAAGGTTCTGTGAGCCGAATCCTTGTTTAAATGGAGGAACATGCGAAGAGCTACCCAATGGACGTAAATGTGAATGCCCAACGGGATTTGACGGAGAAAGCTGTGAACTCCCCATTGGTAATTTAGACAACCATGATAATGTTTTTGATGATGCAGTGGTGATGATGATAATGCTGCTGCTGATGATGATGATCGTGATAGTGTTTCTGACAAAGATGATGATACTGATAATGATGCTGAGATGGTGGTGATGATGATTGTCATGATGATGATGATAGTGATAATAATGAGTGTCCACTACTGCAACAACATCAACCAATGCTATACTCAAAGTATGAAAAGAAATATTTACGTGAAGACTCAATACATTTTAGCCGGTATATGCAATTATTTTTTCATAATGCGCATGTTTGACAAGCCTATGAAAATTACAATGGATCGGAAATAAAACGTTTAATAGGCCAGTAAGGGTATGGAATGACAAATCAATGATTAATATGTGAACACATATCAAGTTTTTTCCTATAAGAATGTTGTCGTTATCTATCAAGCCTCACATATTCCTTTATAAGGATTGTACATACCATAGTTTACTGAAGTAATTCAACAATGCGAAAAAAACACTTTTTCGCGCAAAATTCTTCATGTTCTTTACTTTTTTGGGGGAAGGCATACACAGCAAGTCTACAATTTTTATTTCTGACCGAAAAGAGACTGTTAAACCCAAAACAGGATCCCTGTGTATTTCACCACAGGAAGCCCAGATCGACAACAAAAGTTTGATATGAAAATAACATAAGTGACAACATTTAGCGATGGTAACTGTCAATGACAGCTAATGATCATAATGCATCTTTATTTTTAGGCCATCGTGGTCAATCTCCTCCCAGAGAAGAAGAGAAGCCCGACCCATGCTCCTCTCGTCCGTGTCAAAATGGTGGCACGTGTATCAGACAAGGCAATGGTTTTCAATGCGAATGTCCACAGGATTTTGCAGGATCAACTTGTGAATTGCCAGGTAAAAATTTGATGCAAATGCCTCACTTTGATGATTTAACATGAGACAAAAATTGTTCTTGTTGCAATTCACGAATGAAATTATAATTGAAAGGGCACGCGCAAATTTAGTTGACTACTTGTAGCTAAAGATATATACAGCGAATGCCGTTTGAGTGTTTATTGAGAACATTTTGTTCATTTCTTTAAACAATTTAAATTTGTTATGTGAGATGTCAAGGGAGCGGAGCCATCACAAGAGACTTTTCATTGGTTAACGAGTAAAAGACAGTAAAACAATGTTTGATCTCCGTCAAAGTACTTCACATTTAGCGGGATTACGATAGTTTTAAAACCGTCCAAAGAAACGATCCAAACGTTTGCATTAAACACTCAAACTCACCGAAACAAAGACATTAATGCAATTTGAACAGAAGCTCGGGCTTTCTTTATCATGCAAGATGTCGTCTTTTAATATCTTAGGAATACTTTTTTGTGTGTGAATAGTTGCTAACAGGAATCCCATTCCTGTTTGCCATCCAAGCCCCTGTCTCCATGGTGGTACGTGCCAGGAAACAGATAATGGTGGTTATACTTGTAAATGTGATGGTGCTTACAGAGGACAGAACTGTGAAGGTAACTAATAATCCGAATATTACCTAAACATTCAAACCTGATGATCGATAATTTATTTTGCCTGCCTTCCTGCCTTCCCCTATTCCCGACTTCCCGCCTTCATGTTTTCCTGCCTTCCTGTCTTCCTGCCCTCCTGCCTTCCTGCCCTCACGCCTTCCTGCCTTCCTGCTTGCCCGCCTGCCCGCCTGCCCGCCTTCCCGCCTTGCCCGCCTGCCCTTTTCAACTTGTTGAATTGTGTAAGTCGACCATGCACAAGCTCACGGTGTTTTCGATTATTATCGCCATATACTTGAAAAAAACGAATGTGTCTATTTTACATATCAACAACTTCAGCGAATGAAGTCTGCACGTTACCACGTTCATCGGATTGATTCTACATTGATCCGTTCTGCTCTGTTTTGTGTTCAAGTTATTGAATTTGCGTGATAATCATTTCAAGAATGCCTATAATATTTGTTGATGTTTGAAGTGGACTTATATTACTAGTACGTCGTGTTCGTCGTACTTCCGTGTCGTAAATACACTTGATCATGAAGATAAACACGATTTGCTTTGGCCTTTATCAGCAGTCTGTCAAAAGTCCCCCTAACACACTTGTAAATCCAGAGCAATTCAGATCACGATCTGCGATTCTGGATCAAGTCGGCCACATCCATCTACATCTACATCTACATCTACATCGATAGTTTAATCCGATTCACAAAAGATGAATGTAAAACTTGGCAGAGTTCGTTTAAGACTTTACAGTCAAACTACCTGAGTTGTTAGCACATAAAGATTATTAACGACCATCAAAATTGATTTTTACTTTTGTTTTGTTTTTGTTTGTTTATTGTTGTTGCTGTTTTTAAGTCTAGACTATTAACAGCAAATCATATATATATATATATATATATATAATTCAATATCCCTTGAAACAAGTAGTACAGCTAAGCTGTGCTTGTTTTCTTCATTTTACAATTTTACAATCATTTTCTTAGTTATTATTATTATTATTATTATTATTATTATTATTATTATTATTATTATTATTATTATTATTATTATTACAATGTTTCTTATTTTTCAGTGGACGACTGCGACCAGTGTGACTTACATGCTATCTGTGTTAAAGGAGCTTGTAGATGTCGTATTGGATACAAAGGAGATGGATTTCAATGTGAAAAAAGTAAGCAGCCAATAACGACGCGCTCTGTTAATATAATTCAATATAATAGAGCATAATACCTGATTTTCCCTAGTGACGTACTAGAAACGGAAACGCAAGGAAAAAAATTAGGAACCTTCGCTAACGAAAGCGCAAACACAACTATGGAAACATATTGATCCTTGTGTTTGTGCTTGCGTTGGCAAATGTTCCTTGCGTCTGCGCTGGCGTATGCGCTTGCGTCGGAAGTGAAAACTAGACTTCAGCTAAATAATTGTTGGCGTACAGATTATTTCCATAGCGTATTGCTTTTTTTATAATTTCTATTCTTAGAACAAAGAACAATGAAATAACCTATTCTAGGAATATTTTAATTGTATTTACGGCCTCTTCAAAACTTCTGGATTTGCTCCGGTAAAGCGAAATTTCCCGATCAAATTTCCGTATGGAATAATTAAAAAATTGTTTTACTTATTTATATATATATATATATATAATTTTGCATTCGTTAAGGCATTAACAGTAAAAGTTAGATCGAAAAGTATGTAAAAACGGCGAAAAACCAGTGACGTCATTTCTTTGTTGCTGTGGTAATACTTGTATACACAAAAGTGTATAGTTAGATGTTGGAAATATCACTCTAGCGAATTCTAAGAGACAGTTTAGATTTAACTAGACATAGCTAGTTTATTCAAGAACATTCTTATACGGTGTATGATATCATAGTTCTAAAATAGTTTAGTATTTTCTAGATCAATGATGTAATTGCAAGCTTACGTTCTGGAAAGTTCCAGAACACATATAAGTAGAGGTCGTTCGCGAGAATTACTTGAGCTGAGTCAGTTCCCTTGTAAAGACTGAGCAACTTGTAAACGTTTGACGACGAAGATTAAACGGTCTTCAACTGGAAAGCTGTCTGGCTTCATTTTTCCAACATTAGAAACTCAAATCCTTGATTAGCATCTGAGCAGAAAAGTGAGAACTGTGGCTTTATATATTTTATTTATTATTATATTTTTTATTATCATTATTATTTTTTGTTAGTTCATTTTTTTTAAATTGATTATTATTATTATCATTGCTATTATTTTTTTTCTTTTGAGCTGCTGTTCGTTTTACTGCGTTCGGTCGAGTTTGCTGGAGATCGAATATCTTATATTGTAGACATTGTCTTTAAGTTCTGCTAGTCGCATATGCTATAAGTTTGGAAAGCATTACTTGATTATTTTCAAAAATAAAAACTTCGATCTCAAGACCCTTCTCTAATTGCAAAATTACAATTACAACTGATCATTTTACAAGATACTCTGAAGGCAGAAACAGGTCGAACAAAAATGACATTCAACATGTACACAAAACGAAATTAATATCACGGGATTCAGCACAAAAAAAGCCAAACAAGCAAGTCAAGTAGGAAATAAAACAAGATGAATTATATGAAATAATGAAAAAAACAAAGCAATGTTAAAAATGTTATTAACAACAACTACGATAAACAGATGTAACATAAACATTAAAAGGAAATCGAACTGAACAGCGCAAGAGCTGCAAGTACTGAACAGGCAAATAATCAAAAATAAATTGAGAAGCATTAAATAATACGAGAGTAGCGAATTCAGGGTGGTAGGGATAGTCGACCTTCTGTATTCGGTTTGTCAAATGCTTTACGGCTAAGTGGTAAAGCTACTTGAACTTTCTATCAAGTAGTGCCTAATCACTTTAGACTTTCACCATGTGAACTTCTAAGAGCACGTTTTTCTATCCAGTCTAAGGGCCTTTTTATATCAGGCGAGCCAACCTGGTTACTGGTTAAGCGGACTAGTTTCTTTTGTTTTCACGCTCTGATAGCTTGAACACAAAAGAAACCAGCCCGCTAAACCGGGTTGGCTCACTACATATAACCAGGCCCTTTGTCAAAGTTTACTTGTTTTGCAAAATAATTATTTTTTTTTATAATTTGCCATTCTCGAACATAAGAAGTATCATTATCCAGACATTTGATCGTGGAAAGTTTCGCTGTTCTGGACAAAAAAAGCGTAGAAAGTTCTGCTAAGTTAACATCTTGGAAGTAACATCTTGGAAGCCAAGATGGTGACGCTGGCACGTTTGTTTGGCCAGTTCAACTTCAAATAGGGCCATTAATTGTATGAAAATTCTGAAAAGCAAACTTTAAGTATACCTGCCTGTCTAAATCAATACGTATGAAAAAATGTGTGTAAATAATTAATGTAGGGGTGGTGACTGTGAGCGATTATCTAAAAAATAACCACTATGTGGTAGAGATGAGTAAAATATTTTTTTTAATTTTAATTTTAATTTTATTCCATGATGACTCTGTTGACTCCGTAAGGGGCGCCGATCGAGCTACTTAATACCACTTGACTTTTGCTATTTTGATTTTGCAATATTTCCGATTTTGAGAAAATCTCATAATTTGAATCCCACAACGTACGATAATTATAATTTAAAGCAAGAATGTGCCTAAGAGTACATTTAAGCGAACGTTTTCAATTTGAATACCACTAAATTGTGCTATGTTGTACTGATCAATTCTGTTTTTTTTTCTTTTGGTTTATTAGTGCCGTTTTCTACTTAATAAGTATAAGTGCGCTTTTGCAGATATTGAGTATTTGTACTCTATTCTGAACTATACGCACACGAATAATCTGAATAATTTAAAAAAATTCATATGTTGTGAGCTCAGAATCACGAGTAAATATAACAGTCATAGCAAGTCGCAGCAATCAAGTGTAAAGCCCCGTCTGTAAAGCATGTTTTATTTTGAGCAATATCGGTATCCTTGTTTTAAGGCTGTGATTGACATGTTTTTGTGTTCCCAGTCAAACAGTGCAACCAGTGCAGTAAATATGCTTCGTGTGTTAACAACGTTTGTACCTGTAATCATGGCTACACAGGAAATGGTCAGCAGTGTCAAGGTAAGCACAGTTAGTCATGTGACCACATGCATGGATCATTTACAACCATTTGATTTGAGCTATCCTAAATTTTAAGTTATCTAGTAGAGTGCATGCACTAAAAGTGTGCAACATAAATACCACTAAATAGTGCAGTATTTTTTTGCTAATTCTAGTGTTTTCTTTTGTTTAATTAGTGCTATTTATTACTAAATAGTGACAACTGTTGCACACATTTAGTGTTTGCACTCTAGTCGATATTTGCAACATTTTTATAGAATACAGTACAATAACATTTTATTTCTACCTTTGTTTAGGTAATAGTCCTAGCTTATAACTATGAGATTTGGTGATTGAACCGTTATGCATTCATACTTAGACACATAATTGAAGACTAAACGATTATGGCAAAAATTTCAAAAATGTTTTGTTTTAACGAAAATGTATTTATTAAGTATCAACAGTTTTTCCATTTTTGTAAAGTCTATTTCGAGTAAGTGCGGAACAGTCTAGTATCGTATCGTATAACGGTATTTTTTAAGAAAACAATCGACGTTGTCATTGTAGCAGACGAACTGTGTGTGTCATTAGATAAAAATGTCATTATTATATTCTAGATTCAAATAACAGTAGCAAAAAACTCGATGAATCCACGTTTATTGCGATTTTCAACTTTGTTATCTATCATGACCATTGTGGAGTTGGCAATGAACCCTGTTGGGGACAAGATGAAAATGCTGTTCATATTAGTGGGTGCCTCCAACACATTTTAAAATAATTGAAGGCGTAGCTTAAATAGAAAGTTTATAAAACTTATTTTTTATTTATCTTTAAAATATCGTTTAACTGTGAATTACAAATTATCCGCACCTAGTTTGGAGAATTTTGTCTATAAAAGCCTATACGTTTTAGTATCCCAGACCAAATGGCTCAGATTTTAGTGATCTCAGGCTATATCACAGCATAACTCTTATAGGTCAAAGTTGGGACAGCTACTTACTTTTTATATGCTGTCTTTGTTTTTTTTGTCATTTACAAGCAATTTATGTTCTGGAATTAAATGAGATATTAAACTGTGGTTTCCTTTTTTGTCTGTTATATACATGCGATTACACTCCATGTAATTACATTGTCAATAATATCGATCAAATGAGTATAATGAGCCTGAAACGTGATGACGTTTTGCCCACGTCTCTAGACCAGAATCATTTTCATACTACTTTTGTTAATAGTTGTAGGAATATTGCTCATGTATTCTGGAGAGAATGAAAATATTGCATATGAATGAGTTCTGTGAACTATCATAGTATAGAGACGGGGATAAAACGAAATCTCGCTTCAAGGCTATTAGAAATTCCTTATCGTATTTAGTTACCACCGCGGCTTAGTTCCCTAATCGTGAGAACAAGTAAAATGTTGTGAAACTTACCATTTCTGTTAAACAATAGATAAAGCATGTTATGAGCGGCTTATAAATAATTTTAGGTTCGATGTCAAAGCTAGTGTTAAGAGTACTTGGGCTTTAGGGTCCCAAATTTGGGTTTTTAGGTAGACGCTAGCCTATTACTTCGGAACATGAGACTAGATCATCTTCGCAGTAAAGCAATATTAACGTCAACGATCTGTAGAATTCTTTTTAACGTTCCAATAATATAAAAATGTATTACTAGAAATCAAAAAGTATAATTACTTTTTTGCCCAACCTAAAGCTGCTTAGATTCTGTTTAATAAGGAGATGCAATGATGACGAGACAATATATCAACACAGTATCTGCAACAAGACAAGACAAACTACAAAATGTCTCAAAAAATGAAATACTTCATTAGGAACATATATTGTGCCAATTTTCAAACACAATTCACTCGAAGAGGTTGAATAATTACTGGGCTGACATAACTCAATTGTGTTTTTCTAGTGACAAATAAGTGCGATCATTGTCCACCCCACTCGCATTGCATTCTGGGGTCGTGTGTCTGCGGTAATGGATATTACTTTGACGGTAAACATTGTGTAGGTAAGCCTGCATGAAATCAGTAGCTGCTCTTGAAGTCGGCATAAATATATGATTTAAGGATTTTTAAGCGTCTGTAAAAATCTTGTTCCTAGAGTATTTTATACCATCAGTTATTAAACAGCTGTACTTGAAATGGCTATCTAGATGAAATACTGATTTAGCGAATAACAAAGTCATTTGCATATATCAAGTTTTCAGGTTCCTTGATTTCAATACAAAACTGTAATCATCATATAGTTACATAGTTTATTTTAATTATGTGATGAAGATATTCTGTACATTTTGGCTCACTAAATCATTATTTAAAGTGGACAACCATTTCAAGAATAGCTGTATGTAAATGTTTGCAGGTTGACTATTTCTACCATTTTACCAGTAATCTATTAAGAGCATTATGCTTGGTAGTCTTTGTATTGAGTTTTGTAAGGAAATATTGGCCATGTACTTTGTACTTTAAGGGAAATTACACCTGTAACCACTCTTGAATCATGCTAAAACAAATCCACCTCGTAAGTGCATTTGGATCACTAAGTCACTTGACATTTGAGAATTTATCGACAGCAAACCAGACGTCTGAAAGTTCAAAGATCCCTTCATTG
This sequence comes from Diadumene lineata, assembly GCA_918843875.1. NCBI lineage: Eukaryota > Metazoa > Cnidaria > Anthozoa > Actiniaria > Diadumenidae > Diadumene > Diadumene lineata. The sequence continues at coordinate 10,170,203 of OU974076.1, forward strand.
GTCTTAAATCAGACACGAGTCATCTGCAATGTGATACCATTTTTTTGGAATGAATATTATATTCATAAGAATCTTACTTGCCACGTGGTAGAAGCTAGTATTCGCAAATAAAGGAAAAACTGATTGGAATTTTCCTTTTTCATGCAGTAACTTGGATATTATGGTTATTCAAAGTATCTTCTATCGTCGGTTTTTTTCAAATTTGTAATTTCATTATGATGCGTGGTGAAAACAAGTAGGGGTGTTTTAGTTATTAAACGTTTTGGCGAACATTTCTACCTCAATGTATATAACGATGGAGTTGATTTTTCTTTTAATTTTTATTGTTAATTTTCATTTCTCAATGTTACGTAGACAAGTTCGACTGAAAGAAAGATGATAGTGTATGAAATTTAATGTGGAGATTTTCTCGTATTAAATGGTTGTGTTGAAATAAACAAACTCAAGAAGAAGATTGTATAGAATCTGATTTGTCATTGATTTGCCTTTTAATTTGCTCTATTTTTTGATGGAGAGAACATACATTCTCGCCTCAAAATTCAATATTTACTTTTCTTCGAGGAAATCTTGGTGAAATCGATATTTTGAATGTAAGAGTGATCGATATCCCATTGACATGTTTTTCGACCTACTGGTCAGTTTTATAAGTTGTGGTTAATGTGACCTTCGAACAAGAATAAACCACGAGAATGATACTTTCCTGATATTTTTATGACTGACCTATACCTGCATGAGAGGAGCAAAGTCCAATTTCTTAACGAAACAAGGTGAAGCCGAATCAGCTTGGTTTGTTTTCTTTGATGGTTCGAAAAAATGTGCGGAAATGTGGCACGTTGCACCCAATAAAAATACAGAAAAAATGTATAATTCTTAACACCATCTAAACTTCTGTTTCTGCTTATCTGTGCATGATTGATTGAAACTTATTTTTATACTGACATATGATCTTTGATTTTGGGTCCCACTTGTGCTGATTGGCATGGGGAATTAAGAGCAGGCGATGTCACGTGATCATTTAAACCTCATTCATTTAAACTCTGGAGAACGGCAGAATCCACATTTGTGCCTGCAGAGATCTTAGTCGTAAATCAAACATAATTTATTCTAATTCATATTTTAATTTGAAAATGAAACTAAAATAAATAAAGATATTTTGTGTTGAATTTCAGCTCCACCATCAGTAGTATCAACATGCCCAGCTGGCTGCGCGACAACATGTGCACCAACTTGTCCACATCACTGCTGTCGTGTCTCTATAATGCCTGCAGTGTGCCCAAGATATTGCACATCTAGTCAATGTCTTCCGTCATGTCCTGCTAGCTGCTGTAGTCAAAGTACATCATGTCCATCATACTGCTCACCTACACAGTGTTTGCCAATCTGCCCTGTACAATGCTGTAGTGCATGTCCTCCCAGCTGTAATAGCAACCAATGTACAGCTGACTGCCCTACCAAGTAAGAAACTACATCTGTACTTACTAACTATTAGTCTAATATAGACACCTTCCCCCCGGTGGAGGGGGACTCCGGGGGTAAGCGATCGAGGATGCTCGTCGTATCTTAAAAATCAGCGATTTGGTCTCTTTTAGGGTTTAGAATATGAGATTTGCCAAATTCTCACTTTATGGTATCTTTTAGGGGTTGAATAGCACTCAAACGCATGGTCTGGGTATCTTTTAGAGATAAAACATTTGTGAAGCCACGCCCTTTTGAAAAACGTCCGGTATCTTTTAGGAGTATTTTTGAAAAATTTCGACGAGCATCCTCAATCTTTTTTCCCGTTTATCTCTTGATACGTACTGCATATTAAGTCTACCAAAGGGGGTACGGAACGATTGCCAGACTACATCATTGCAATGGCATGAGAGGAAAATGGGTAATCTAGCGAAATAAACGTCGTGGAAATAGGGAATTTATGAAATTCGGTTCCATTAGAACTGAATGCTGTCTGAATCAATATCAAATAATGAGCAATTTAATAAATACATGCACCGGATGAATAAAAATGTAAAATAAATAATACATGTTCTTATGCATGAAATGAATGAGTTTAAACGGAGACTCGCTAAACTGAGTAACGATTTGAATGGTTTTCCTCTTGGATAACGCGAAATTCATTTTACTTCAATTTTAATTGCTGTGGTTGTTATTGTAGATGTTGTCAGCCAAGCAGCCCAACACAAACGGCTTTATCCAGCTCACAGGCTTGCCCTGACAACTGTGATTTAGATTGCACAATATCCTGTCCCAAACATTGTTGTATCACCCTTAATGACCAAGGGACTGAGAATGCAGTCAGTCGAACTATAGACCACAATCACCACCACGCTAATAATACTGAAGAACCGTCGGAACGAAGAGATAAACTGTTATCAATTCTACTGTCCCCCTCCCGGGACGTTTGTCCAGAAGAGTGTGATACAGAGAGCTGCTCGTATTTATGTCCAGCGCAGTGCTGTGGTGAAACAGCTGAAAAAATGAAACATCTAAAAAGGACAAAGATACCTAAGAAACCTTGATATCATATCCCGTTATTTCAGCTCATGGAAGATCCATAAACTATACAGTTAATTGCATATATGAGACATTTATATAGCTAGTTTAAGAGACGACGCCAATTGAGTAAAACTAGTGCTCATTTTTACAAAGACAGTATTGTTAGATAGGAAATACAACTAACAGACATATAGATGTTGTACTTGAAAAACTCATTTAGACTATCACTGTATGCATTAGCCTTTAAGAGGCAGCTTAGGATTATAGTATGACGACTTGAGAACGATTGAAACTCAACAGATGTAAGATAGATGAATGTTTACTGCGGTGATATGACTTACAATCAATCTAAAAGAGATGTTGCTAATCATTGAACAACCATGTACTTTAAAGCATGGCTAGTATATGCTGTTTCATGATACATTCCAAAGAATGTAAGGAGTACGATTGTATCATAATTAAGATATAAGAAAACAATATTTTGTTTCTGAGATAAGTGAAGGAATTAGCTACGGCTATTGTATTTTTCATTATTTAGTATGGATGAATAGTGTCGTTTTCGCGTGAGTGGGAAACGGTACTGTTACGATACCGCTACGATACGTCAAATAAATTCTAAGGTTTTCTTAGCCATCGCGGTTATGCTATGGTGTGGTAGTGTTTCCCACTCATACGAAAACGACCCTATTATCAGTGACTACTAAGAATCTTGGGAAATCGGTATATATTCTGGTACTGTACCTGACGAGAAAATCTCCAGTATTTTATATGTTTATCTGTTATGGAACATATACTTAGAGTTCTGTAACTATGTTATGTAAAAATCCTGGGGAGGGGGGGAGGGGGGGGGGGGGGGGGGAGAAACCGGGGATAAACGATCGGGGATGCTCGATGGATTTTTTTTTTTAAATACCCCTAAAAGATACCAGAAGTTTTTCAAAAGGCGTGGCTTCGCAAATTTTTTATCTGTAAAAGATAGCAAAATCAGGATTTATAGACTCTATACCAAGTAACCAAGTCGCTGATTTTTACCCCTAAAAGATACGACGAGCATCCCTGATCGTTTACCATGGGATTCCACCATTCTTTCCCCCCCCCCCCCCCCCCCCCCCCCTCCACCCTGGGCTTTTTCATCCGCTGGTGATCCGAAAACACAAGTTCTTGAAAATGATCCTTGTATTCTTATGACTTGATCCTAAGTCTATAACTAGGATGCCAGTTGAATCTCAGTATGGATATGCTAATAATAATTTATGCCTATCCAATAGATTGTGATCTAGATCTTAGTAATCTCATGTGTATCAATTTCTCTGTACAAAACTCTACTTACTTATAGACATAAAGACATTCTTTTAGCATGTTGAAATCCTGTAAATGTCATTGACAATTAGAAAATGTAGTAAATATATATTGCACGGACAAGAGAATTGTTTTTAGTACCATGTTGTTAATAAATGTATACGTAAAGAAACTGGCCATGGTTTAGTCGAACTTTATACTCTTGAATATTGCAATTTTTGTACTAAGCAGCCACAATGCAAGCGCTTGACCAAGTGTGAATTAATGCTAGCTATAACAGCTCTAGACACATACTTTCTCTCTCTCTTTATACCGCTTTCATTGCTTGCAGTTTAAAATACGATACCGTTCACTTGTAATATGTTGCTATTACTGATTCAGTTTGTATTAGTGCGTCGTATCTGTATTCTAATGGATTGGAATTGGCTGTATGTTCTGTAATAGGAAATGTCTTTTCTTTTCATATGAAATCAATAAAATACTTCTTTATGGAATTGCTATATGTTTTTATTTTGGTACTTAAAATATCTCTATTCTTATAAAAAATAAATTAATAATTTACTAGACATTTCGTTTATGTCTGTTATGTTCTTTTCATTCTCTGGTTGAATTCTCTTTGCACTATGCATATTTAAATGATTTGAAATGCGCTACATAAGCTTTACATTACATTATTTTCATCAATTTTTTTTGCTTGATTAATGGTTCTTTCTCCCTCTGTTTTTAAATAAGTGTTCTTCTACTTCTATCGTTTGAACTCTTCTTTGACAAGTTACTGCATCTTCCCCACTTCCATGTTACTAGCTATTGGCATATTTACATCTGCATTGTTTTAATTACATTCGAACGTAAGTAATGTCTCTCTTTTTTTTACAAATACCGCTTAAACTTGCTATACAGATCAAATAACACTCGACCGTCCTTGCACAAGTACTCCTTGGAATTGTTGAAATAAATTACTTTTGCACTTGGATGTAAATTAAACTTGTTTACATTTTAGTTCAGATATAAATAAAATATTCTGCTGTCGTTTTGAATTGTAGTAAGCAGCTCTTTTGCTGTTTCGTGTTAAGCCCGTTGATCTAATAAATAAATTGTTTTTTGCCACCTCCTTAACCGCCTAGATGTATGCTTTTATTTATTTAATTTAATTAAATAATGAAATATCTCTGTTGGAATGGCATGACGGGAAGTCACGTGGCAAAGAGACAAACTAAATACCATAAATGCACTAATCCACCAATAAACGAGAAAACTGTCGCTAGTGAAGACATCCCATGAACCTTAGCGAACTGGTGTGTGAGATCCTTATATGTTTTATTGGCCAGCAATTCTTTGTCTTTAATAGGACCAACTTCGTCACCAAACCCCCGCTCTTTTTCGAAATCAAATCTTTTCATCCACAGATTTGTTGCTCTTGGCTCAAATACGAAACAGTTGAGGACACTACAGATGAGAGCTACAAGGAGACCAGCTACATGCTGTACAAAAAAGAACAAATAAATATGGATTAATTCATATTTCTTTATATATTCATTTCCAATGAAACTTTCGTATCGACTACTACCGATTTTAGTTTATCATTTTGTGTTTCTGAGCACGTGTTTTACAGACAATGAAGTATTTCTTGCTATAAAAGTACTTGATTTGTCACGATTGATCTAGCTGGGGTTCAACGCAAATCGGTTATTTAATATCTCTATCGGTTTGGTTACGTCAGTTCAAATTTATATATCGTTCGTTCTGGTACTCAAAGGTCCTGTCAACAGTTTAAGCCTTTGAGATATCATTTAAAGGCTACAAATTTAAAAGACGGTCATGTTTCACGTGTTGAGTGACATCAGAAATGTACTTTGAATAATTTGAAATCGCATATGCCTTTCGAAACCCTACATTTAGGCTAGAAAATGTTTATCCAATATCAAAATATCACATTTCATCAATCAAAATTAACCAATTAATCTTTTAATGAAACAATAATATATTTTTCATTGATATTACAAATTTATAAATAAGCTGTATTTCTAGAGCAGGTAAGAGAAAATATCTCATAATACTAACCTGTAGTTCTTCCATGGGGGTAGGTGCTATTCCTTTCATCTTTAGTACCGCCCCATTGCTTAACAAGGCGAGTACGGTCAGTACCGTGCCCAGCTTAAAATAGATGGGCCAAAGCTTCGCTTGTATGTTTCCAAACACATGACGAGGCATATTGAAATACATGGTGATACCTTAAAAAAAGCAAGCAAAACACTTTTAAAGTAATCAATTTTCAAGTACTCCAGAGGATATTGCATTGTCACCGGAAGAAACGAACCTATTTTCAGTTGTTTAAATGATTAAAATTAAGCAGTTATCGTAGCAAACATGTGGAATATTTTCAAAAAATATTGAGCTCATTTTTCCATCATGAAATTGATTTTTTTTTGTTTCGAAATGTCAAGAATGCAAGTTAAATCATAAAACATCAAGGTTTCCACAGGTGGCAAAGCCAGACAGCATCGTGGAGACATGTTGCGCGCGAGCGATGCTGTCGCAACGTTGTTGCCCAGTTTAGCTGTTTTTTTAACAATCTATGGTCCGACAACTGTGTGGGAGCCCGCCCATCCTGATAACATTCAAAGAATAGGTTCTGTTAACAATTAAAATCCGATCGTAAAAGATCGCCTAAGGAGGGATGTTCACTGTAAATTATTACATTCACGTGTATCTGAGCATACTTAACTTTAATTTTGTGAAAAAGGAAAATAAAATAAAATAAATAAATCTAATTCCAAAAAGGAGCCAAAACGGTAAAAAAAAATAAAGAAATATCGAAAAATAAACATATATGATAAAACGTTAACAACTCATGAAATAAAAAAAAGAATAAGAAATAGAGAAGCCAAAATATTATTAAATAATCTACTCATTTCGTCTAATAACTTACCAGCGACAAAGATTACCCAAGCTTGAGTCCCAATCCATGTGCTAATACAAAGCGCGTGTACATAAGTTAAAAAAGTTTGATTAAACACGCCGTTGTGAAACAGCTTCTTGATATTCTCAGAAAACGATGCAATGATCAGTGCCAACACGCAACAGAAAACTTTTTGTCCAAATAATGTCGTCATGTTTGGTGCGTTGATTTTGAGATGCTTTCTCGACTAGTTTTTAGAGTCACTGAAAAGTCTCTTTTATACTATTCCTAGGGTCAAAATAACCTTGACATCGACATTGCCAAGTGGTAGCGGACGGATATCTTGTTTGACCCTATCAAAACTCTCAAACAATCCATTTTGCATTTTTTGTCAAGTCTTCAAAATTAAATCCATGCACGATGATTAAGCCAATTGCATGACCCTTATTGATATCCTGTATTGATGCTAAATAGAAAATAACTAGTGTTTGTTTTACTTTGTGCTGTGTAATGCTCCGAGGTTGGTGTCGTGGTAGATCGCACGTACTGACTCTCGACACACACGTACAGTGACGCAACACTATCTACACCTATAATACTAGTAACGAACTGATCTTACACTAATCAACTTATGAGCTAAGACTAGATTGCAACGTAAAATATATAATTTCCCTACGCATGGTTTAACGACATGGCTATCGAAAGAATTAAATCGAACGCACGCTAAGTGTTCCAGAAGGCGCAACACGAGATTAGTAGAAATTGTCTGAACGTATTCCACTTCAAGATAAATAATAGAGGTCTTTGTTCTTACTAAGAGGCTTACAAGGTTTGCGATCAGTAGCAGCTGGAGGTGGGCAAATGCTGCGCCTGTGCAGTATTTTATGCATATTGACCGTTTTTATTTGTTTATATCCAAATGTAATCATTGTAAAGTTGGTCCAAATGCGTTTGTTCGATTTGTCCATTACAATAATCGAGTTTAAAATTTTGTTCAAGTTGCCACCCATGGTTTGTTTTCTTGTATCTCGATCCTTGCTTTGTGGGATATATTGCAAAGAAAGCCCGATGGTCCAAAGAAATCTTTATAATTTTTCTCAGCTTCACTTGGATTATTGCTGAAATGATTTCATCATGTTTGTCAAGTTTTTGCAAAAATATTTCAGGTGATGACCCACAAAACACATCACTGATAGAGCTGAAAACGACGGCCTTTGAATATTTTAGTATACTGGAGCGATAACAGTCAAAATAACAACAAAGTCCTTAGGCTGGTGCATTAGTGATTGTTAAAACAACTTAATTTCATTACAGCACAGCGCTTGCAACAGCCATTCTATGTAATATTATTCTTTAAAATCCAAAAATTATAACTATATATTACAATATACATTTCCTTTTTTTATTATTATTTTTTTATATTTTTTTTATTTCCATTTTTTAAAAACATACAGATAATTGGTATTATAGTTATTTTAGCTAGCAAAGCTCTTCGATGTAGAAGACAGAAAAATGGAGCTCCCCGATCGATTGACCTTTTCTCTGTTCTCCACATTGTTGATGAAATACTAGTTCCATGTGTTATAGATGGAAAATATTGGAGCTCAGAACTTATACATCATTTTGGCTGATGTGCACATGCCCCAGCAAATACACATGGCTTCAGATAAGAAAAGTTTAGTCCGAAAAGTTTTTTCAACATTTTTACTTTCAACACTGTTTTCTTATCAAATATTCGTCCATTTAGCAAAATGTTTGGACGTTAGTAACAATGTTTTGAATAAAATGTAAAATATAGTTCATCATGTTATGTCAAAATGTACGAAAATAAAAATACAGAAAAAGACCTTGTTAAAGGTCTGTCGGACGTTTGGGGATGGCTATTAAAATCGACCTGTGATTTAAAAAGTATTTTAAATTTGATTTTATGTAGAAATATTGCATTTTGACGTGCATTGCAATAAAAAAAATGTATCTTCGGATGGAGCTGCGCTACAATGTAATTTATTGAAAATAGGATATTGACGGTATACAACGATTAAATCTGCGTATCCTCTATTCAGTAATTCTTGCATGTTAAACGCTATTATATTTACCCAGTAGATATTTTTCCGACAAAATTTCAAAAAAAAAAAAAAAAAAAACACACACACACACACAAAAACACAAAAAAAACGCCAAAAAATTCAAATGCTTAATTCCACCACTTTAATTTTGATTAACATGTGAAACCAAACTAAATTGACTGTAATAATCTAATTTTAATAGATATTACAACCAAGACTTAGTTATATCAACAAGTTTGCTTTAACCCGATGTTAATTGACATTTGCTTTAAGATAATTCTAATTAAAATACATTTGGTTCTCTCCAACTATAATTCACATTTGAATACGTAAGGAAACAAGCATAGAAGTCTTAAAACATGCTTTCTATAAAATCGCAAACCATCGCAAACGATCGGGAAAAAAATCGATTATTTGGGAACTATGGTTTTTCGATCCTACGCCCGTTTTCGATCCATTTTGATAGTCTACGATTATATGGAAACACTTTTTCGATCATACGATCGGAATGTTGCAATCGTTCCCGACTGCTCTGGCTCGATTATATGGGAAGCAGGCTTAAGTCCAAGCATAGTTAACATAGTGGATCTATGGTCCAAGCTAGTCGTGAATAGGAACACGCTTTTCTAAACGTGATCCTGTGACATCACTTAGGGAAAGAAATTTCTAAGCTTGCTGCTGTCTTAAAATGACGATGCACGATCAAGTTCTATGGGTTATCGAACTATGTCAAGGTAATGGTCTAATACTTAGCACTCGTCATACCAATAGTTCCCGTTGATCAAGCACATCTTAGAAGGTAAGTAGAATCATTTATATTTTTGTCAGAAAAAATACCAATACTGTTGACGGACGGAAATAATCAGGAAAAACTCGTTAGATAAAACGTTTCCTAAGAACTTGATGAGCCAGACATCATGTTCTATTGCACGTTTAATTTCTTTCTTTCTTTTAATTTTTTGGGAAAAAAGCAAAGCATTGGACTTCCTTGACCGTTTTCAATATTTTTTATTTTATTTTTTTATTTAGTGATTCACCCGAAGGTGGGTTATATTATATTCAAAACCAAACATACACCTCAAATATTGATTATATCATCCAGTTCTTTCTTTCCCATTTTTAGAAGCATAATTGAGAAATATAAGCATAACGAAGGAAGAGAAAAAAAATGAACCCTTGTCGGACTTAGTTTTGTGGGTTTAATCACCTCAGGCGGAGCTTAATTATGACATAAAGAATGTGATTTAAACTATTCTTTACTTTTGGATTTATTTTTATGTTTGGGCAACTAAAAAGGAAAATTTCTGTTGTACTTCAGTTTACTTTCCTAACTCAGTACATCCTATCCTACATGCCAATTTTAAAAAGTTGCGTGTCTTTATAATTGTTCGAGTTTGTTTGAATTGCATATTGTATTATGTTTTTTTTAGAAAACTATGTACTTCCTTCACTGTGGTAGAACATAACAAACGTTTTTTTTTTTGTTTTCTCAAAGCAGTCGAAAAGGATATGATATAAGCAAAGCTGTGTCAGTTTTGGTCGCTGTTTGATGCTATTACGCACTAGATTCTGATATGTTTTTATAACTATTTTTATTAAAACTTCCCTCGAGACCTATGTGTTTGTTTATTATCACCTGTAAGTGGTGTCGTAATTTGAATGTCGCAACCGACGAAATATGGCCTTCCGTAACAATATTATCGAAAGCTATATCGCCAAGATAGAAAAATTAATTAAAATTATTTTATCTGATAAACGCAATTAGGAAACAAGATCATTACATGATAAAGTGTTGCGTATATCACTAACTTGTCCATGATAAAGTCTAAAAGTACTTATCACAGCTAGAACGATAACAAATTGGAGTAACTGATTTGTAGACTGTTGAATGTGTTCGAGTAAACGCGAATATTCTATCGATTTTTATTGCTCTCTCACTTTCAATTAATAAATCTATTTCACATGGCTGGTCACTTGAACGTTTTTACTATTTCCTAAATAAGTTATAGTATCGATTATAATCGTCGCAGTCCTAAAAAGAGTGTACCGATCAATACTCTCAGTACGATCAATGCAGTGTAAAATGACCAGCAGAAAAATAGGTGGTCGGGAAGCATTGATGCCGTCTGGCCAGGACGTCTTTCCGCAGCGATTATCATGCAATGTATAGTTTCAAAACATTTCGGCAACATGCTAATAAAAAATCAAAGGACATTCAAAGAGTTCGGCGTAGGCAAGTCTAGACATTCTACGGAGCAAAACAACTTATTTCTCAGTATGAGTCCCGTCGTGCGTCATATGTTTTTGATTTGCGCGGCGTGCTAATAGGGCGGTACAGAACTGGAGTAAAGGGCTTCTTAAATATCACCTGTAGAATATTGCAAATAAAATAACTATATAAAGAATATTTCATAATTAAGTAAGTAGGAAGATTTAGGAAGATTAAAAAAAAATATTTACATAATATAACAGTTGAGCGTAAAGCTAATCTTACACTGGGCATATTGAAAAAAGAAATAGAAATTTCACAGAAATTTATAAAAAGATATACAATTTAAATAATGAGGAATCAAATTTATTTCTACGATTTATAGGTACGCACTAAAAAGAATTTTCTTCAAGTGCTGATGTAGACCTTGAAACATGAGAGAGGATATATAAAAATATAATGTTTATTCAACTCGTTGGATATCGCGATAATACACAAGAATTTTTATTTTTTACCTTCAAGCACTTAGGAATATGTTTGTCTGTTGAACTATTTCACAAACAGCAAATTGATTGATAAGGTATGAGCACAATACATATATGCTCACTCAAATGATATTACAAAATTTGTTGCTTGTTATCTTATAGGTGGAAGTATCGGTATTCTTACCATTTTGTCCTAAAATACTAGAGTGCAAACAATAAAACCGTGAAACACTAATTACTAAATAGTACAAAATAGTGCTAGTTAAACAAAACAAAACAATACAATTACTAAACATTGTACTATTTAATATTACTAAAGTTTCACGGATTAATGGTTTGCACTCTATACGATTTCGTATTATGGTAATTAAACACTTCCATTTTTGCAAGATCGGATTATTATGCCGAACAACTACCCATTACACTACGACTTTGACGGACCACCGTAGTTAGATATCACATATCGGTGTCTGGCACAAACATTGAAATGGATTTATTGGAGTTTTCCAATATATATTGATTGATTTTGATGTATTGATTTTAATCAAAACGTATTTTTCTTGTTTTCAAAACTTTTTTTTACTGTTGATGGCTTGCAACACAAAAAAATCCGGTAAAAAAACCCTGAGGATTCCAGTTGCATTTTCCTGATGTTCTACTACTTAATACGCACTATGTGTTTGAACTAGGTCTTTTTTAGTCAAAAAAGTATAGCGGGTCGGTAGTTTGTTTTGACGCCATCTTGCCTGTTTCAAGCTAAACAATCTATATGCATACTTTGCGGTTGAGTTTTGAACCCAGGAAAAACCTGGGTATATGATATCAAGGAATATATGACATTGGCTAATTGTATGTTTTCTCCTTTATGGTTCACGGTAATTTTCCTGCAGTGTTATCTCTCCGTGTCAAATCATTTTGTTTAAAAAATTTCTTATACAATTTAAGAAAAATCTTGGGAGATTTTTCCATATTCTGTCACTCAAGCAAAACTCTATATAAATATGAAAAATGAGCAGTAAAAAGATTGTAATAAACTTTGCAGATTTTGGAAGAACAATTGCGGATGACTATTTCAGCGAGTGTGTGCTTTTCCGCCCAACCCGGTGAAGATGTACTCACGATTCTAATAGCTGATATGCTTCGGATTGCGAACACATCTGAATAGCTTTATTGTCTGAGTTGGTATTTAATGCAACTATAGAAAGTGAAATGACAGTTTCATTTTTGCACAATATTATCATGAAACATATACCTACATCTCGAACGCTAGCTATAAGGGCCTTTTGCCGGAGCGTAACGTCTGGTCAGTTAGAGCTAAGTAGTTAAACCTTAAGCAGCTTGCTTTTTGGACCTTTTGGATCTCCCGCTCTTTTTCATCAAAACTAAAAGGATGCCCTCCTTTTGAAATAAATCATTTGAAAATGTAGGCAATACAGTGGTTGAGCATTCTAGGTAGATCATATGAGGCAAGAATCCACGTATAACAAACACCCACTAATTAACAGTACACATCGAAAATAAGAAATATACATGGCGAAAAGGCACAAAAGTTAGGTGCTGTGCGCACCTAATATATGCGTGCGCTTATGATTAAAAAAATCCAATTTAATTCAGAAATGAGATGACATTGACGTTTCCTTTCGACTTGTCTTTACAATTTAACGATATGCTGGCCTAGCTACTTAGCTCGATTAGAGCTCTGCTATTTCTAATTGGCCAGCTCCCAAAAGCTGCAATTTAGTTTTTGTCTTTCTAACTAAAAAAAATTGTCAAAACGAGTGTTAGAAAACGATTGTGGTAATTGTTACGTTATAGTCTCTGTTTTGATGGTTATTTTCTTCCTGTAGCTGGTAGAAGCTGACAAAGAGGCTGCAAACTATACTACTGTCGTAGAACGGCCTTATTCTTATTTGAGGACGTCATCAAAAAAAGTTTGTCAAGAAATCTGTATTGATTGTCTTGTGTCCACTCTTGGCTTACTAAGAAACCTTCCTGTTTCAACTTTTGAAATTGGGAGGCTTGTATTGTCGACAATGAATTAGAAATCACAGTGTCATCGGTATATCAATTGACAATATTTGTACAGAACACGTAAAGGAAACCTTTATATGGGATTCCTTGGGAGCATGTAAAGATGCACGCAAGACAAATCACCTAGCTGATACACATTACAGTGTTATATTGAAGATTTGAAGTCGTTGATTCTATTCAATGTTTGTTTGGTTCATTTCAACATAAATCAATTTAGGAAACCAAATTTCTCAATAAGAATGATGATAAAAGTTTAACAATGACAATTTACAAAGATCTGATAATAATAAATCATAGGGTGACTCATTCAACCCAGTATAAAAACGATGTAAGAGAAAGCAGAGTGCATTTTAAGAAACCCGAAGACCACTATAATTCATTAAAAAAGAAACGACTAAAAAAATGCATTATCTTTATCTGACTGAAAATTATTGAATGGGAATATTTGTGCATTCAAGACCTAAACTGAGCACAAGAGCTGAAACAACAAATTAGACCCAGGGGAAGTTTTGAATGCCATGAAACCTTTCTTATATAATTTGGAACAATTTTGGCCATTCATGCCATTTGGAATCATTTAAGATCTTTGACTTCCGAAATTTAAGATATTGTAGAAATGTGCTTTGACTCAGCAAAAAAAGATGTCAAAATTAGAGTGCAAATTTTACAAATAAGCCACAAGAATTAATTTGATATGCCTTAAAATATCTGTGGTGACTGGTTTACATGCTGCAGTTCAAGCACCGATGTTCCTGAAACCTTTTTTGCCATTTATGGAAATAAATAATAGTTTTGGAATTATCAAGGGCTACCTTTTATTTAATTACTTTAATTTCCAGTAAGCTTCTAAATATAAAGCTACTTAGGAAATAAAGCCTATTGTTTAACAGCATTCTTAACCAGTATCAAAAGTCGTAACTAACACTAATAGAGTCAAGCTCGTCCCCTCTTGGGGTACATGTAAGATAATAATAACATGGGCTACGCAAGGTATAACTATAGTCGAACATAACGTAGTTAAACGTGAGGTTGGCAGAACAGTGCTAATTAAAAAGACACAATTAGCAATTTATTACAACTTGCCAAGTGAGTATGAGATAAGAGATCTTATCCCCGGACCCCATCAGGAACTCTAATCGCAGTGCTATTTTTAGAAACCTGTTGCCAATCTCCGCACTTTTGTCTTGAGATGTTTTGACGACGCGAACGCACCTCCTGGAATCTGGTCAATCGCGTTTCGTTCCCGAAATAACTTCAGTTTAAAAATAGAATGAAAATATCCCCTGATGAGTGTAAAGCCCAATACGGGGGATAAGCTCTCTTATCTCATACTCTTTTGAACGTGCGTATTGTAGACTTCCTCGATCGTGTCCATTGACATGTAACAACAAGCATTCCGCATTGGCTCCGGCGTTATTATAAATACATACGTGTATACATAACCATCACCGCAGCCAAACGTCTGCGCATACTCGAAAAAAAAGCAAAAAACGAAATGCCGATCAAACGATCTCGTACCCAGTGCTTTCGGCGTAGAGATTTGTAAAGAAATTTACGAAAGAGAAAATTTTCACCGTTTTTTTTTCTTAAAATGTAAACAAAATTGAATAAGGGTAAACTTATGGTACAAAGATAATTTTACAAAGAGTTAATGTAGAAAAAAATAAGCCTACATATTCGCGCAATTTCTTATCAATTAACTTAAGGCTCAATTGCCAAACGATCGGATTGTTTACAAATACAAATACCACACATGCGCTGACGTTTGACCGCGGTGCTTACACAGTCTTCGTTTTCGGGTTTTTTTTCTTGCTCCGTTGTGTACCGTTAAATATCAAAGACGAGAAATTGAAAATATTTCCCCCAGTTTCCCTCTTCTCTCTCTAAACAGGAAACCCGTGAGATTAGGCCATTGAGAGAATATGCCATTTGACTACAGTACGATGTTAAAAAATCTCGTGCTGTTGCAGTTTCAGACGGTGTGAAACGTCAAACAATTTTGCGCTAAGATTATAAAGACGAGAGAGTGTACAACAAAGTAAATGACAATAGTTTATTTTAAACAAACATTTCTATATGTGATTGTGAATTTGTTGGTATATCTTTTGTTTTACATTTACCTATACACAATGCGTGAGCCATGGGTCATTTGAACACAACAGACGGTTGTTGTACATGCACGTAATAGTATTGTAAAGAAATCATTCAGTTACAAACTACAATGCTTAACTATATTGAAGCTGAAGCTTATTGTTAAGCCTAACTCAATTTCTATAGTTAACTAATAACAAAAAACATTAATTTTGTAGAGGCGTTTTATTAAGCATTTCGAGCCAGCAGCAAAAAGAAGCGGAGTTTGGTCTGTTCACTTTGCACTATCCAACAAGCGTAAAACCATAGTAAAACAAAAGATCACGTACTGTTACGCTTGAAAAAAGTGTACAATAACCTATAACAAAATAGTTTCATAACCATTTCCCTCGTTTAACTATGTTTATATTGGATTTTATTGTTGCTAAATATCAATATTTTATTAGGATGCCATTTTATTAGATAAAACATAAATATGTCACAAAGACCTGACTGAATCAGCACTTCACCGATAAAGCAATAGAGTCATTTTCGTATAAGTGGGAAACAGTACTGAATCGTACGTAGCCGTAGTATCTAAGAAAACATTTGAGTTGTCCGCCGTATATTGTATAGTGGTATCGTAACCGTACCGTTTCCCACTCATGCGAAAACGACACTATGGTCTAGTTTCCATCGCTACGGCCCAAAAGAGAAATATTTAAGTGCTGATCATGAGCTTATTCATTCTGGTTGAACAATATACCAATATAATTTTTATAAAATTGTTAACATTACAATAACATGATTTTTGGAGGGCATAAAGTTAATTTTTGTCTCAAGTTGCGTTTTTTTGCGCCCGAGCGGAGCGCCCACTGTCTGCGCCCACTGTTCGCGCGTTTTCAAAAAGGCAGTTTGCAATTTGGCCAGTATGTATTAGTCACAATGCTGGTTAATGCTAAAATTCTATTTTTTACGTTGTAATACTTTAGTTAATGAAATGCTTAAAAAAATTGTACGATATTAAGTAATGTAGAATCGGCCTACCATCCCAACAAATATCGAACAACCAAACCATTTACCTAAGGGTTACTTTTGTCTTATATATCCGCTGACCCATGACAAGTGATGTAACGTCGAGAACAAAATTTAAATATATATCTAATAATAACAATAATAAAAATACTTTTAACATTTATTTATATAGCGCAGATATCAACAATTCAGTTTTCAAGTGCGCTTGTGACTAACTGTCTGTAAATACACTTTATTTTACAAAAGCTTCCACATAACTTAAAAAAATGCACTACCAGCTCCTACCAGCATTTCTACTAGATGCTCACAAATGTTCATAACATTTCCACGAAACTTGCCAAATACCATAGGTGAAGAAGGCAACTTGCGTACGAAACCAAGTTGAGCATCGACGAAAATCCATGAATACCTGCAAATGTCTTGGTTATCTTCAAGTATTCTTCGTTAGTTTTGAGATTGTTGTCGGGAATGGGACCAATTTCGTCACCATATCCACGCTCCTTTTCGAAAGCGTACCTTTTTATCATAAGTTGCGTTGTCCTTGGCTCAAGATACATATAGTTTACCATGTTGCATAGTAGCGATATTCCTAACGCACAGACCTGGTGAAACAAATAAAAAAGACATAACATGTAAATATGTATATATGTGTATAAAATGTCTTATGTATGCTATCATTCTATTTCATATTTAGCGAATGTTGGCTTGTTGTTGTCGTCTATATGATGGCATCCGACAGACAAGTGCACAGGAAAAAAACCATCAAAACAGTTCTAAGACTTTAAGGGTTTGAGGGAGCGTAAATGTCTTCCGCTGATAAATATTAAATAACTTTTTGTTTGAGTCTAATAATAGCATGTTTTAATTTATTTTCCGGTGGCCTTGACTTCGTCAATGTTGATTGTTTTGTCTTTGGTCGCGTTGGCCTTTCACTTATTGCGTTTGTTTATGCGTTGTAGTAGCGATTGCAGTTATCGCTGTCAATATCTTGTTGTTTTGTTGCAGTTGTTTTGGTAATTTAAAAAAAAAGCAGCATTTGTGACAGTGTAAATATGAAAAAATGATCGATAGAACGATACGAAACTATAGATGCACGAAAGGCGTCAAAATGTTGTGAGAAGGACATCGCGCCACTGCGCACCTTCCAGCGTTAAGGCCTAACGGGTATTTAACGGCCTACAACGCATCTACTGTACATGTTTGAGCTACATTTTTCACAAGCCAATTCCACTGAAATGTGCGGCTTATGGACGGACTATTAGATATTTGAGGGGGTTCGGCAAATACCAAAAAAATATCGAGCAAAGCATTAAACAGCGAAAAAAATATCGTGATTGGCAGATGTGCCAATAAAAATTATCGTGCAGTGAGGAAGAAAATATCCTGCACAACCATCACATAGGAAAAAATATCCTCCAAAAAAATTTGCCCCCCTCAAATATCTAATGATCCGTCCCTTATTGCTGTTACTTTTTTAATTCGAGAATACAATAAAACTTCATTTGCAAAAGTTCTCCAACAATTATATACAATATATAGTACCTTCACATTTCACTTATAATTCTTCAGTGCGTACATGCCAGTGCTCTAGCTGCGCAGTGCTCACGAGGCCCAATCCACGAGTTAAAGGGCTTGGTCAATAGTCCAGTTTCATGGTCTTCATTGCTCAGGCTTAGCCTCGATAGAATGTGATATATTCTTTGGTTCGAGTTACATCCCGCGGGAATGCACCAATCCAAAAACAATATAATTACAAAATGATTTTGCCTTGACTCTTTTGTTAATTTACTTACAAGAGAAGCTTAGCCTGAGTAATGAATAACTTGAAACTGGCCTTTTTAATTGGTAGGTCCGTTCTTTTGCTGGCAGTAAATAATTGCCCTTTGAGCTCTTTATTGCCGGATATATTGCTTACACGTGCTTACCTGTACTTTATGCCTCCCTTCCCATACATCGATAGGATGCATTAAACAGTACGAAGCTAGAGAAACAGCGGACAGACAGACACCACTCATGAAGTACTTTGGAAAGAGTTGACTTTGTAAATGACCAAATCGATGTCTTGTCATATTGAAATACATCGTCACACCTGAAAATTAAGGTCAATTAATTTAAAGCAGGCCCTATTTAGTAAAACATGGACTGGACTCTTTGATCTATGGACTATTGGATCCATGGACTCTTGGACTTCGTGGATCCTTGTCAATCAAATACAATAATTACGGTCCGTTTACGACCATGTTCATAACTTAGTATTGGAAATTGACTAGCGGCTGCCGTCAATCGTTCTGTTAGTCACGCAACATTTATGTGTTTCCAGGCTGGCATTCGATAATCAAAAGTAAATGTAAATTATCTTTGCGGTGACGAGTACTATGTTTATGTAGAGATGGCTATTCGCCAAAGAAAATCTCACTTGCCTCTAAGTAAGCGAGACTTTTGTGAGAAAAATAAAAGCCTGTATATGTTTCGCCAAAAATAATATTTCGAATATCGTCCTCGATTACACGGCGATCAAGATTTTTTGATGTAGATCAAATGACTACAGTGCACTCACTAAAAGTGTGCAATATAAATACCACTGAATAGTGTTATTTTAGAGTGCACGCAACTGTGCAACAGTTGTCACTATTTAGTAGTAAATGACACTAATTAAACAAAAACAAAAACAATAGAATTAGCATAAAATACCACTATTTAGTGGTATTTATGTTGCACACTTTTAGTGCGTGCACTCTATACTAATTTTCTTTCGCTTAAATATTACTATTTACTGCAAAATAGTAACAACTATTGCACACATTTAGTGTTTGCTTTCTATTAAGGTTGTATTTTGAAGTATTTGAAATGTTTTACAAAAAGCGCATCTACTTGGCCCTCAGTAAAATAAAGTTTGGAGCTCTTTTTCACGGAGCGTGAATCGAATTAGGACCGCGGGTTGCGAAACCAACGATCTGAACTCTCGCTCATGTTGCCTCCCATAACGTTGTGCATTCGGATCCCGGATTCGAAAAACCCATATGCTTGGTTTGCGGATTCTCTTACATGTGGCAAATAATGATAATTATAAACAGAAATGAAAACCTAATATATCCACCACCATGCCGATATCAGAACGTTTCTTATTTTCTTTAAATCATTTTACTTTTGGCATGGACACTGCTCTGCTAAAATGTACTGGTACGTAGACGTACCAAAATATACCCAATTCAAATGTTAACATTCTTTGAAATATCGCTATTTTACAATCTTTTAGGCACATATTTTTGATGTTTCAACTGCAGGAATAATCGACATTCCGATAAACGACTTTTTTATTTTTAGAATGATAGCTGTATATTTGCTTGATTCCTTATCGATGGCTTTTACATAATTAACTTTGTTTCTCTACAAAGACCGTTATGTTGCACAAGTAATCAGTTCAATAGCATCCTGTGGGCTCTAATTAACGGCATCCTGTCTTGAAAAGCAGTAGATCTTAATTTAGATGCCTGAGGTAAATTGGCGGCAAATCATTGACATTCTGTGCAATCTGGAGATAGTATTGAATTATGCACGCATTCAATGCAAACCTCATGCCACAGGTCAGAGAAACAACAGGCAAGGGAGCACACTCCCTTCATTCTGTCAAAACTAATTGAATACAAATATTGTCTTCCTTTATAAGTGGCTTTTTATTTAAAAGATTCAACTACGCCATTGTCATCACTGATCATAGTTATTCAAATATTGTTTTGTTATTTCATCAGGAAAAATTGTCGTCCTTTTCCGAGGTAAGAAAAAAAGCTTTATTGTTTAAAAAAACCTTCAACTACTCCTTCTCATCACTGATGCTTATTATACATTATTTCAACTGAGGGCGTAGTTATATTTTGTGAGATCAGACATATTGTGAAGTCGACTCTCTAGTGGTCGAGGGTAGGGGGGGGGGGGGGGGTGGGAGGTTCTTTGTGAAAACATCGGTTTTGCTCGAGGTTCTCCATAGACACCAATGAGTAATCTAAATTCTTGAATATATTTATTTATATGAAATCTTATCCTTAGAAATGTATTATTGGTGATGAATCGAAATAACCTCGTTGGCTATATTTTCATTTGCACAGATCAGATCATGGTCCCGAGTCTTTGCAGGCAAAATAAGTCTGAAACAGTCCTTGTTTAACTCTTGGCTCACTCTTCTTAGATGAACCTAATTGAATCGTGCATTTATCCTACAAAAATCTCAACATGTTTTTTGTTGTTGACGGACTTCATCTATGAGATCAAGTGATGATTGACCTCTCTCGTAGCTATCGACTTCTGATCCAGACGTTTCTAGATTGTTCTCGATTATGATATTACATAACGAAATCGTTATCCGATAAAAAGAGATAATCCGACAGAATTTGTAAAAGCAAAAAAAAAAAATTGATAATTATAATGAGAAAAAATCAAAAAAATCACCGCAAGCATATTTAGCAATGTTATGACTCGCAAACTTTCTTTCACACTCACCAATTTAATTCCAAAAAGTGGGTTTACTTCACGATAATTGCAAGGAGTAAAATTAAAACTAGTTAAGTACTAGAGTGGGCTGCATCGGTGTTTCTATCTACACAGTTGTAAGAAATGAATAGTTTTTAACACCGTAAAGATGTGCAGAAAACTGATGATTCGTCGGAGCAGTATATCATTATTGCATGGACAAATTTTTTTTTGCCGTTTTTGCCTTTATAAAACATAAAACTAAATCCACATCTTTTTGTAGGGAATCTGAATGTAATATTTTTTTTTGAGTGATGGATGATTTTCACATGCAACGTAAATGTTTTGCGCGCTTATGAGTTGACTTGGAGACTCTTACCTCATTACTGGTACAAAAGGTCTTATTTATTTGTGTAACTTGTTTTCAAACGCTTTTTAAAAGACGTTAAAAGATAAAAAGATTTATGAAAAAGAGAGGGGATTGACGAGAGATGCACTGGCCATCTATCTGGAGCTATTAGAAACGATGTGTGTAGAGCGCATCAGGTAAATGTCTCGACGGAATCACTTCAATCAAAGATAAGGTCATTCTTTTGCACTTCTAGGGTAAAAGATCTGTACTTGATAGTTCTAACCTTTTAGAAGAGAGAACGGACGTGTAGTGAAAAGATAGTAGAAAACAGGACTCACCGGCAATGAACGTAGCCCAAAATTGCACACCAAGCCACGTTCCAAATGCAAAAAGATGAGCAAATCTTGTTATGGTTCCAAGGAGTTTTCCTCGTCTTACTTCATCTGATATTCTCGAAGACAATCCCAGAGCTACCATAAGCATTACAAATGCTGTTAAGTGTGGACACAGTTTAGTCGTCATTTTGCTAGCCATGTTGTACTGGTTGGTGGATGCTACCGCACTCTTATGTACCTATGATGCAAGGACTGACTCGTGCGTCATGGCATTCACATTTTTCTAGTATTTTTAAGTGTCATGTTGACGTAAGGTTGTAAAATGAACCATTTCAGTGACCTTTTTGATCGCAAGCTAAAAGCCTATAATATGCAGCTTGAAAAGAAAAAGACATGAACAACGCCTACAATTGTAATACTACACGGTGAATCACGCAAAAGAATTGTTTCACCACGAAAAGACGACACTACAAAACATCAATAAAAAACGTGCTTTTTCTCTACATAATGCATGCGTTGTATGAAGTCGGTAGCGATCGGAAGTTACCGCACAGTCAATCAGCGGTAAAAATTAAACAGCTATGACTAAAAACATCATAGAGTTAAAACCCACAGGCAAAGTGTGCGGTAACGGTGCCATCGCGTGTACTGTTACCGGTACATTGACACGTTAGCTGTCCATTACTATGAATATCAAATCGTATCAATAATATATTCCATGCTTAAATACATATACTATGGTAAATAGCCTGCCATTAATTAATCTTAGATGAAATATGAACAAGTATAGAATTTTGTTATAATGCCAAATCGCCGATGCTAATCAAAAAGGCAATTACCGTTAAGATGTATGCGATGGGAAATAGAAACTTACTGTGTTGAATGCAAAGAGCTACATGGGGTTTTCCTGCAAGTAACTATCAAATCCAGGAATATGGAATAATTGTCCTCAAGCTGTCCTTTCTATAGCACAGCTGGTAAAACCGCTTGACATTTGAAGAACAATTTCAAGGTCACTATTCCTGCCTTGGCTTTTAGTTTTCTGTAGATTATCGTAATTTTTAAGGGAGTTGAACTTTGGACGAAAGTATCAGGAACCATACTGGCATAGTGATGGCACTGAGTCGGTTATACTGGTCTGCACCGTGCATTACACCTCAAGGTCATTCCTATTCCTCTTTTTACTTTTTTTTTTATTGTAGGACCTTAAAATTCCGGAAACCTTGATTGATCATAAACAACTTTTTAACAAAATAATGTTCACAAAAAAAACGCTATTTTGTTATAGCAAAATTGTGTGTATAATGCTAAAAACAAGGCGATTTTGTGCAATTTCAGGCCATTTTGGGCGAGTTTAGAAGCTTTTATGACCTGGATTAAATCTTCCTTTAGGTCCATCAGAATTTAATACATACCGAGCTGAACTTTAGACGTGTACTATTGACGATTTTAATAAAGTTTTTCCTCATCTAATGTGGCATGCAAGGTTGCATGCAAAACAAATAAACATGTTTATAATAGCTACTTAACTATAAAAACATGCCACACTATCACACAAAGGACGTACAATTTTCACAATAAACAACCAGAACAATCAAAATCATTGATCGGATTCAATGATAAGTGTGATTAAAAATTTGAATTAATCTTCTTTGCAATATGATCCTGAACAGCGTTTAATTTGCCGATGAAAGAACAATAAAACCAATGCGGTTTGTAACGTACAGGTTATGTAACTACAGAGTAGAGGATGGCTATCATATGCCACGTTCACAGCACCATTGGCCTAATATGATTGAAAGCTTTAAATATTCTCTGCCTGATCTTTTAGATGCAGTTTTATTAGAAATAGAAATTTTCGTAAATCGCACCCTTAAATATACAACTCTAAGACTGAAACACAATTATGATTCTTCTGATCCTGTCCCTGGATAGATGGAAAAGGGTGAAGTTTTTGAAAAGCTATACTTTCAAGTTGTATCATCAGAAGGACGTTTTTGAAGTGCTGTGTCTCACCACTTAGGGAAAAGCATTCCCACAACGTCAGTATTTGCGTGTTTCCTGTTCAGTGATTGGCTGATCTTAAACGACCTTATATACTAGCTCTGATTTAAAATGTTACACTCTGTTGCACACCAGTTGCATTAAATATATGTACCGTTAGTAGTAGTAGCAATGTTTATTAAAGAAAGTTTCACATTAAAAATGATTTTCAAAAACGACTTCACAAAAAAGTTTACATTTTTTTTTTACTTATACTTACTTATTGATTATTTTAAGATGAATTTAAATTCATTTGAATTTTTATTTTTTTTATTGTAGTCTTTCTTCAAACCTCGATTGGTAGTTTCTACTGTTTAGCTCGTTTTAGCAAAGCAATCAAATTGTAAAGGCATAGATAATTTGAAAATTAGTTTACAACCAACCAACCAACAAACAAACAAACAAACAGATAAAAGTAAATGTAAAATATTTAATAGGAAGAACTGGCCATCAGATGAGAAAAAAGCTCAGTGGACCATTATTGACAAAATGATCGTTCGTGAGGAATTCCTGCTTACTAAACTGCTAATATCATTTATATCAATGGACCGCCTTTTGGGGACCTTTAAATGTTGCCCAGGTGAGTAAGCTATATATTGATCACAGTAATCCTACTCAAAGCTATCATAACATTGTTGACAGTTCAAACAAACCCAGGTACTATTGACAACAGCGCAAGACAACACACACTCACCAGGACTGAGATAATACCAAATATTATCTAAAATAGCTTGCCTTAATATAAACGACCCCCTTAAAGCTGGTCATATCGCCTGGCCTCTCCCCAAGCAAGCAAGGGTATGATTAATCGCACGTGAATTCAGTAGTTGGCTGAAAACATTCCAGTTGGCGTTGTAGTTTTCATAGCAATAATATTCAATTCAGTTCAATTTAGTTTATTTATCATAACTATTCTCATTTACAATTACACATTTTGTTTTGCATTTATTATTGTTCTTATGATAAATATTTTTTTCTATACATCATATGATTGTACTTGATAATTCTAAATTATTGCTAATTTCATTATTTGTTTATGAATAGGAGTTTAGAAAAAAAACATAAAATGATTATTGGTAAAAACACCTTTAGTTTTAAATATTGCTGTATTCTTCGTTTTCAAGTGACGTCATCAATAGTATGACAAATTCATTTTTAATCAAATTGAAACAAACCCACTATATGTTATAGCTAACGATAATTGAAAGACTTTGTAGAAATATGGGTCCAAAAATGTTGTTCATTCGCGAGATATTTAGTTCTAAATTGTGTCACGCAACCCTATCGCGTAATTCGAATCGAAGGATAAATATCGCGATAAATTTATCTCTGTCATGAGACTTTGTCTCAAATAGACTCCTGGTGATTCAATTCAAGTACACAATCCAAAAACTTGATCTAAAATACTGAATTTGTCTTATTTTTAGACCACTAAAGTTCTATGCGCCATTTTGGAAGATATAAGTCATCATCCAACATGGCGACGCCATACATTTTTACCAAATAATAATAATCTTTGATTGTCAATAGTTCGGTAGATTCAAATTTGGCAGAATTACATTATGTTGAATGCTCTCAAAGGATATGAATGTATTTTTTCAGTAAGATTTAAAATAAAACATTTTGCCTGAATTATCACGTGGTTGAAAACGAAGAAATTAATATGAATATTCAAAATATGTTAATTAATTAATCATAATATAAATTGATTTATCGGAATAAGGGACGTTTCTAGAAATGCAAAGCATGCTTGGTCGGATTTTTTTATGAAAGAGTATTGTTCGTCCTAAACAAATCCACATAAGTGTAAGATCCTTTATATCCCACACACATCCTTCCTGTATTTTGATTAGGGCTTTAATTTCATTCACATGTTTTCTACTCGTTTCTCATAAAACTAAATATATCTCCGTAGTTTTCGAAATATTCATTCTTTAATTATGGCATGAACACCAAGCAACAAGAAGCAACAGCCTTGAATTAAAACTAAAGTTATACGAACTGTAATTTTTTCTATAATTTTTTTTTTCAATTCTACCCATCATCTGTCATTCTTTTAGTTTTATTTATTTTTTTAAACAAAAAACCTCGGTAGTGACTCTGGAAAATGTTTTTGCTTCAAATACATAAAAAGGGATCATACGGTTTTGCCTTTTTTAGTTTCATTTAAAATGGCGGACATAACTCGCATATATATGAACAAAATTAGCTTTTCGTGTTTGCTTTTAATTCAGTCTTATAGATTTTTCTGTTAATAAAAAGCTGTTTAAACGAAGAAAATATTAGTAGCATTTGAGGGTAGTCTCGGATGTAAAAGCCCCTATAAAGTACCTATAAAGAATTTTAGTAAACAAAACCACTCGATGAATAAACTGGTCAGTAAAATGTCAAGGTCGCTCGTTTGTTTCCCAGCAGCGGCAAAACTTTATTGCTAAATTCCCTTTTTCGAAGCTCAAAATTGGAAAGGGATGTAGTTTAGATATTGCTAAAAAAAGTCAAAACAGGCAACGCAATCAACTTGACAACAATAATAACATTGACAGCAAAATTCTTTTACATAGAAATGTGCATTTTCATTCAGCTTTTGTCTAAAAACTGGATCGTTTGTGCTTTTATTTTATACAAGTGAATTGCTCAATCGAGAAACTGAACTCAAGCAGCAAAGCAGTCGGGCTCAGAATAGCAGAAAAAAGTCAAAAAGTAAAGCCCAAGTCTTTTTTTAGCAAAATACACATTTATTATAATATTTTTCTACAAAACCAAAAGTAATTTCTAGTCAAGAGGTGCTAAAAAGCACAATTTCCTTTCATTTTAGACGATAAAAACTTTCCATTTCTGAACCCTAACCAACTTTCACCCTGACAGAATTGGTTGTGCACGTTCTGGTTAATTGACCAATCAGAGCGCGGGTTACAAAAATGATGTCATCAGCGTGCTTTGTTCACTTAGAGCAAGCTTGTCGAACAATGAAAACATGCGCAGTATCTCAAGTATATAATAAATTTAATTACAAAAAATTACAAGCATTGCGTCTCAGTCGTTTACTTAATTTTTTTTCACAACACTTTAAGGGCATAAAAATGAAAAAATATACTCAGTCAAGGACTGCATGTGGCTACTGTCACGTTGAAGATGAAAAGGTTATACAAGGTTGTTTTTTAATGATCACAGCGTTTTTGCGTGGAATAATTTCTCATTATTGTTTATATCCATAATGTTTAAACTCATTGGTAAATAATCCGTATCACCCCTCTAAAAAAACAATTAATGCATAATTCTAAAACTGGCCTAAAGTTTAGACTTTCGTGCGGAGTCAAGCATTTTTTATTCATCCTTTTTTTTTGAGTGTGCAATTAGTACGGTAGAAAGGTTATGGTTAGAGGCTATGTACAAATTTGTATGTGCGTTTGTTATGCATGGATTTATCGTTTTTTTCGTTTACATCTTTGCAGAGAAAAAAACAATTCTGCTTATTATACTTCTTTTTAAGTAAGGAAAAAAGTCTTTTTAGTAGTATAGATTCCTTAAACGTTATTGGATAATCAGATAAAACACTGCCATTTTTGAAACCTGTCTTATTTTGGGGAATTTTTGCGGACTGATATATGCAGTTTACAAAATTGAGTGTGTGTAAGGGATTAGGGCCCAAGGTGTTTGTAAGTAAAAAGAGGACAGGTCATTAGATATTTCATTGGTGAGGTTTAAAACTGAAAAAATGATTTGAATTTCTAAACTTCATTGACATAAACTTGTCACATCAACTCGACAGCATGCAAAAAGAACACAATCCTGGACGTCGTTGTGACCAAGTCCCACAGACCTGTGATCTCCTATATCTTTTAAAGTTTGAAAAAAGTCGTTATGTGTCTTTTTCTTGTCAAAAAATCGTCTGTACAATTTATCCTGAAACATTTTTCACTATACTAACATAAACCTTGGTGATGGCACCGCATTTATTTTTAAATTTGCTTTTCTTTTATTGGATGGTTTATCAATTTACCTTAAGCTCAATTGATTGTATATATTGTGTCAGTTTCCTATTGGTTGAAATGATAAAAAAAAACATTACGTTATGAATAAAAAGACCCTGTTTCAGTGGTTTTAGATCATAGCTCACAAGATTTCATCAACATCGTATTCAATTAAACTGAGGTAAGTCGTCTTGTTTTGTTGAACTAACTAATATTATAATAGTCGAGGAGAATAGAACTAGCTAAGTTGGTATTTCAAAATAATGTTGGTAATTTAGGTTATATTTTTTGCACGAATAAGTTGTTGTTGAACGGCCAAAGTCGCATTCTTTCTAAGTGAAACTACCAAAGAAACAAGATCGACATGTCGATACCCGGCCACTATTGCTCAAACGTAACTCTACTGCGCATCATCTCAAAATATTTTTTCTGCTTGAATTTTTCTTTTAATTTTGACTTGTTATAGCAGAAAATAAAGATAATCTACATAAAGCAGGGATAATTGGCACCAAATCATGGTGGAAAAAAGTAGATAACATTACAAATAGGAAAAAAGTATCACATCCATGTTTAGAGAAAGATGCAATAACAAAGCTGAATGAATACTTTGGCAAACTTTGTACTGATGAAAACTATGAAACACCAGAAAATGTTTTAATTGACACCACAGAAATACCACAACTAACAGAGGCACAAGTATTGAGAGCTCTATCTTCACTAAAGAACACTGCTACGGGTCCTGATAATATACCATATTGGATATGGAAAGATTTTGCCGATCTATTATCGCCAGTAATTCACAAGTGCTGGAACCAGTCTCTGCTAACATGCACCTGGCCTGATAAATGGAAGCAGTCCAACATTAACCCTCTTCCCAAGGTGGACATCCCAACGGAGAACTCACACTATAGAGGAATAAATATAACACCAGTAATTGCTAGACTTTTTGAGAGAACTGTTTACAAGTTACACTGTATTGATAGTTTTGAAAAAAACCTCAGCAATACTCAGTTTGCATATCGTAGGGGAGGGAGTTGCACTTGCGCTCTAATCAAATTCCAGCATAGTGTATTGAGTGCTTTGGATAGTCCAGACTGCATAGCAGTCAGAGTTTTTAGTATGGATTTCTCCAAGGCATTCGATCTTGTAAGGCATAAAGATCTCTCGGAAAAACTTAAGTTGTTGGATATTAATCCCTACTTGATTAACTGGTATCATAGCTTTTTGTATAATCGTCAACAGCGAGTAATATGTAATGGTCATGTAGCTGACTGGATAAGCGTTAACAGGGGTACAACCCAGGGCAGTGTCAGCGGCCCTTACTTATTTAGTATTTTTATAAATGATCTCGACATCACTGACAATACTGGAAGTAATATACTTATTAAATACGCAGATGATTCCACAATCATTTCGCCAGTTTGGCTTAAGAATAATGTAACTATAGATAACTCAGCTAATTATGTTAAGGCTTTTATGGATTGGACAAGCTCCAACGGAATGGCGTGCAATACATCGGAATGTAAAGAAATTATATTTAGGAAGAAACAAAGCAGGAACGACGTATACGATCAAATATCACATATACCACAAACTAACAATCTTAAATTGTTAGGTGTAACGTTTCAATCCGACTGCAGATTTAATATATATGTTAAAGAATTACTTAGTAGTATTAATAAGGGTCTTTTTGTCATCAGAAGTCTTAGAAAAGAAGGGGCAAAAGCGGAAGAAGTTGATTATCTGTTTAAATCTATTATCATGCCCAAGTTAAGATACGGTCTTGCTGTATATGGTTCAGCTCCACCAGAATTAACTAGTATTCAAAACTTTTTAAATAGATGTTATAAACGTAGATATACACTAGATCGTATTGATATTTTTGACATACTAAAGGAGACCGACATGAGATTGTTTGACAAAGTTAAAACAATGCAGAACCATCCATTATATAATCTAATTCCAAAAATCAAAACTACAAAATATAATCTTAGAAGGAAAAATACAAGTAAATGTAAAGTAAATACAGAGCGTTTTAAACAAGTTTTTAGTAATAGATTAAATATTAACAATGTAGGTATTTAGTATATTTTTACTTATTATTTCTTGTTGATATTTAGTTGTAAATATAGATATGTATTTTATTCTATATAATAAAGACATTATTATTATTATTATTATTACTTTAAAATAAGCATTTTTAAATTACCTATCTAAATATAGAAAAGAAAGCGGCTTAGGTTATTTTTCGAAAAAAAATTATGGGTTAGACCTGCTGGACAACTAGATCAACTCAAAGTTTCTCGATCGTGTAAATTGCCGTAGTTCTAACAGCAAAAGACTTCATCAATCAAAAATATTCATGTCATAAGAAATAAAGTACAGAGATTACAAAAGAAGAATGGTGATATTTGTTTGATAAACAATGAATTTTGATCTAAATGTCAGATTCAATATTGTCTACTTTTGCACCGATTCAGCAAAGTATGAAAAAAATGCAATAATACTACAAATAACAACAATACCTCAATAAATCATCTAATTATATTATGTACTTGTGAAACAAGCCAAAAACATCATGCATAACACAACATTTGCTTCTCTAGTCGGCATTTTTTCGAACTTACTTTTTTGGTTGAAATTTCGAACTGACCTGATCAGCTTTTTATTTCTTACTTTCTCCTTGAAATTTGAGCATGTCGATTTCAAAGCAGTCACTATGAATATTAAACTAAAGGTAGATTCAATGTGGAAACGATAACATTGTTGAACATGCTATCCAGAAGAAGAAAAGTCTAAAGAAAGCGAAAATTGAAATGCTGGCAGCCATCTTAGTACGTAAAGGGTGCAATTGGCCTTACCAAGGGTGGGAGGGTAAAATATTTCGCACTAAATCGCAAGATGTGACATTAAAACCTCGCTAACTTTTTAAAACTTCTGGGAACCTATACATTTGTTTGATCGAAAACGTAATGGGAATACAGAAATTTATTTTGAAGTGGAAATTTTGAAAATGAAAATGTTTTTTTTTGTGAACAATTTAGAATCCTGTCCCAATCGTATTTTACTTTTTGACGTATAAATTTATTGAAAACGTTATTTATCTAATTATCAAATGCTTTTCTTCATATTTCATAGAATATTTATGTATTACAGATTACCAGTTTTTTGTTTAATATCTTAAAACAATAAGCAGTAATAGTTTTTGAATCGAGTTTCAACTCGATGCATAACCATTTTTCATCTATTTTGGCACTGTAAAACATAATTACTCACTGCAGTCTTGTTATACATTGCTCCAGATTGGTGGAAACATGAACTTCAAGATTCTTTTGGTCGCTATTTTATTTTTGATGTCCATGGTGGGTAATGCTTTAGGTGAGTGTCCAACAACATCATCATTATTGGTTGGTATTTATGAACTATTTTAATTTATTGATTGACTGCTAAATTTATTGATTGATTGGTTGGTTGATGCGGTAGTTTGCTGGATGATTGGTTGGTTGAATGAGTTATTAATGGTTTGAATGATTGTTTGTTTGATAAAAAATTATGATGAATCGATGCATTTATTTGATGATCCATAAATTCATTTATCAACATTTATTCAATGAGTAATTGATTAAATGAATGAACGATGGCCATTAAATACTAATGTGGGCTGCATCAATATTTCAAATGAAACAAATAAAAAATGTGTAATTTTGTAAACTGTAAATATATAACAGGTGAATGGAACTTGCGATTCATACGTAGGACTAACGTACAAAACATCAGTTCCATATATCGCATATATACGGTGTATAACATTAATTACTTTATTAATTTTTCAGGGGGGTTCACTTGGCCTAATCGTGGAAAGCGAGGTATATATTTGTTTTCGATGTAAAGAAAGACCATGGCTGGGTTGTTCAAAGCCCGATTAGCACTAATCCTGGGTTAACTCTTAAAAAAAACTATAGAGTTAACCTTGGATTAGCACTAATCGGGCTTCGAGCAACCGGCCCCAGCTAGGGCACCAAAAAAACTGTAGGCATTGGTAATCAAAAGCAATTCAATGCTTTAATTCAAATTTAGTTATTATCGCATTTTTTTTCTAATTTGCCGGGATTTTTGTACTTGAGGAATCAGGGACACTTAAAATCGAACTTCACACAAAACACCTCATACCGCGTGAGCCATTTTAGATACGTCTTTATAAGTATCTTCCTGAAGCTGAATAAATGAAGATTAGAATGATAAAATTAATTCTTAAATTTTAGATAAGTGTTTTGTTATTTTCGACCGCATTTTTTCGCTAAGCTCCTGGAACACAGGATTTCAAATGACTGTTGAAATTTTGTATAATTGTAGCTTCATATGTCGACACGTAAAGGGTGCCCCCGTTTTTTTATATATTGCTGTGTTTGTGAGTCATTACCGAATAATACCAAAAATGCTTAACTTAAAATTTCTAAACGATTATTCTTGTGATGTAATGTAATGTAACGTAATGTAATGTAATGTAATGTAATGTAATGTAATGTAGTGTAGTGAAGTGTAGTGTAGTGAGTGTAGTTAAGTTTAGTTTAGTTCAGTGTAGTGTAGTTTAGTGTAGTTTAGTGTAGTGCAGTGTAGTTTAGTGTAGTGTAGTATAGGTGCTTATATAGCGCATTTCAAAGTCTCAATGCGCTTAATTACAATATGTTCCTTTTATTTATAGAATACAATCCGTTTTTTACAAGCATGAGTATGATTAGTAATTAGTATGTATAAGTGTAGGCCCATCACCGAGAATGGTTGTTATCCGCTTCCTTAGTCGTTTTTTACGTCTCCCCATTAATGGTTAATGATTAGTGTGGCGAGACGGAACCTCCAATTTATTGTCTTTATCCGTGAAGACGCGAACCCTTACAATTATAAATCGAAGAACATTCTCCTCAATTATTTAAAGACCCTGAGTGATGGTCCGGCTGACGGTTCGAACCCGCAGCTTCACGGTTAACAGCCAACGCTCTCAGAATTGATCTAACATGTTAATCGGTATTTTTACAAACAAAGCTTTCATAAAAAGAATCATGGGACACCAAATTTGAGATCGGACTTCCCCCTAAGCGGTAATGTCATTGGTTAGCTCGTGTAGACTAATCATGTGTTCCTGAAACTCCGATCCACGTAAAGTGGCCGTGAAAATCATTTAACACTCGCTTGCCAAAAATAATCAGTGGATCATATCGAAACAATTTTATACCATTGTACTATCATTGTAAGAAATGTTAAGAGGAAAATATCTTATGCCCTTTGCATATAGCATTGTAGTATTGCTTAAACGCCAGAGCGCGAAGAAAAATGAAAAACTCAATTAAAAATGCCAAGACTAATATATATCTTTCCGTCAGATGCAGTAAACGAAGATGTCCACATGAAGCGAGGTAATACAGTGAAGTTTGTCAAACATTTTACAACCAATTTCGTTAGAGACGGACCATTAGAAGAGCGCAAGGAGGGGGGAGGGAGGGATAGGGGAGGTTTGAAACTTTTTTTTTGCTTCGGATGTTTGGGCTCGTATGCATTTTTTTGCCGATTTGAGCTCGTTTTTTTGAATATTTTCAAACCATTATTGGATTTTTTTTCTAATCCCCACTTTTCTAATGGACCGTCCCTTAAGGTGCGATCCTTACAAGCTGATAGTCTTGTCTAGAACCATGCAATTTTTGTGGACGCCAATAAAAAAAATCACTTAATGTTCACTGTGAAACAAACGCGACGGTCGACTGTCTAAGACTTTGTCTGCTTTTTGATTGACATCCTCCAAAATGCCAGTTCCTAAACACGACGTTTTGAGGGTCGCACTTCAACAAAGATGGCTGTAATATTGCTTTATTGAGCATTCTTCTTTTCCGCTATTTAACAACTTAGTTTCCACTCCTCAGTCATAATTTTTCAGTCATTTTAAATCATTTTTATGGAGGGGGTGGGGGTCGGTATCCGGAATAATCTGCATTGTATCCAGAATACAGACCATCAAGAAGTATAGTTTGGGATCAGCCTCGATAAGTACATGCGCAAATATGGCATGTTTAAATTTCGTCCTTTTTTCGAGTCCGTACGAAAATAAAGTTCAATCAACCGTATATCTACTGTGTACAACATTTTAAAATTGCTTTATTTATATTTCAGGATTCACCTGGTCTAATCGTGGGAAGCGAGGTAATGTAGAGTTATGCAAGGGTATTGTAGCGCTTTACAGTCGCTATGAGGTTCATAAGCTGTTACTATTAATTAATAGCGGAGCTCCGCGCAAAGTCGCTGACCAGTTTTAGTGGGCGCAAAACAATCAAAGTTTTTGCAGTTTACTGAAATTTTTCGTAGTTCTGCATTGGACAAAGAGCATGAAAATGGTAAAGCTAAGCTGACGGCTTAAAGAGGTTTCACTGCGAAAGGGATACAAAGGCCGCGGCGTGAAAAAGAAAAAAATCTACGATTCAATGATGAAAAGCTTCAAAATATTCAGTTCACTGACAAAATGGGTAAAATTCTCTCGTGGCGCTGTTTTTAACTATTCAATTGTGCAGTCATGCAGAGCTGTTAAAATTTTATTTGATTCTTCATTGAATAGTTATTCAAAGCTGAAGATTTTACAAGTTGTATTTTCTGGAAGAGTTTATTTGACGGCAAGTTTGTCAGATGGTTGTAAAAAAGGCCGTATTCTTCGTGTATTCTTCGTGGCGTTTTTCAATCATTACTGATGGACTAATCTACTTTTGAAAGTAAAATCAACGGCGACAAAACGTTCATGAAAACAAAACAAATATGCGCTGCATTTGCAGCAATTCAAAACAGGTGAAAAGCAAGACGTGCGAAGACGACTCACGAAGATAACTTCACTCTGTTCATTCATAAATTTTTTTACAAGCAATTCACAACACGGAGAGCTTTAGGATCAATACAGATTTATCAACTATTCACAACAAAAACATTTTCATACAAGATGTTTGTCAACAAAGTAGGACTGCCAGTTCAGGGAATGAATGTAAATTTTAGCACAATGTGTGATCGACCAACACGAGCTTGCCATCGCCGTTCAGTTGAACTGTGTCAACCTTTTAGAGGCGGTGAAAATGTTTTTTGACACTTTTAAAATTCGAAAAACACGAACAAGCTTATTGCAATCAGAACTGAGGACGAAAATTTCAGTGGAAAAGTGACAGTACAGGGCAACAAACGTGGCGCCGGTATGTTTACCTTTTTTGACGATCTTTAATGAATTTCTTTTTTATACCATCCACATGAAAGCGGTTTGCAATAATTATATTTACTTGTTTTTGTAAGATATTTCTCAGTCATTGAGATCTTTATGTGTGTATTTTTAAGTTAATTCTTGTAATTTTTTGATTTGTTTTTGAATTGCAAAAACGCTTGTATGAATTTGTCATTGTACTCATCTGCAAGTTAAAATTTCAAAAGTTCATACTAGCTATTTTTTAACGAGTTACGCAGTATTCACATTTGATAATTAAAAATGCACAACCGTTTTAGATAGCTAGATTACCAATAAGTAATTCAAGTGAAATTTTTGTCGATTTTTAAAGCGAGAGTAAAGCGAGAAGCGCGCGGGGATTTGTTTACAACTCAAAGAAGCCATATTAGTGCTTTTCTAACTGCTCATTGGACAATCAATTTTAATTGACAAGTGCTATTTGCTCCATGTATATCAACATAACCTTATGGAAAAGGAAGCCAAAAATACGGTCGGATATTTTTCGCATTTTTGTGCATATTTCTTGGGTATAATAAGATGTTGTCGCATCCATAAAGATTTGAATCAGTTTCAATTGATTATATGATTATTTGATCATGAAAAACCAACAAAGCAAAAAAAAAAAAAAAAAAAAGGAGAGAGAAAATTATCCCTCACTACACACTTTGCTATGTTATTTTCTTTTCATGATTATTTGAATTGATACATTAATTAATTAATTTAATTTATTTGTTTGTTTACTTTTTATCTATAGTCATTTTTGATTGATTGCTATTGATCAACAATTTGATAATTGGTAGTGAATGAACAAATGAATGAATGAATGAATGAATAATTCATTTCATTAAATTGGAGCTCCGCTATTAGGTTTACCTAATTTTTATATTATCTATTAGTGTAGGCCTATCACCGGGGATGGTCGTGAACGGCTTCCACAGTCGCTCTTTCACGTCTCCCCGGCCGTAATTGCTTGATGTGAAACCAAACGACACGAAACCTCCAGATTATCCGAAAATTATAAATCGAAGAACATTCTCCTCAATTATTTAAAGACCCGGAGTGATGGTCCGCATGAGGGTTCGAACCCGCAGCTTCCCGGTTAACAGTCAACGCTCTCAGAACTGAACTAACATTTTAATCGGTATTTTTACAAACAAAGTTTGCATAAAAAGAATCATGGGACACCCATTTTGAGTTCGGACTTCCCCCTAAGCGGTAATGTCATTGGTTAACTTGTGTAGACTAATCATGTGTCCCTGAAACTCCCGGATCCACGTCAAGTGACCGTGAAAATCATTTAACGCTCGCTTGCCAAAAATAATCATAAAATAGTCACTAAATGTTCCCTGTGAAACAAACACGACAGTCGACTGTCTAAGACTCTGTCTGCTTTTGATTGACATCCATCAAAATGCCAGTTCCTAGACACGACGTTTAGTTTTGAGGGTCGCACTTCAACAAAGATGGCTGTAATATTGCTTTATTGAGCATTCTTTTCCGCTATTTAACAACTTAGTTTCCACTTCTCAGTCATAATTTTTCAGTCATTTAAAATCATTTTTATGAAGTGGGTGGGGGTCGGTATCCGGAATAATCTGCATTGTATCAAGAATACAGACCATAGGATCAAGAAGTATAGTTTCGGATCAGCCTTGATTAGTACATGCGCAAATATGGCACGTTTAAATTTCGTCCTTTTTTCGAGTCCGTATCTACTGTGTACAACATTTTAAAATTGCTTTATTTGTATTTCAGGATTCACCTGGCCTAATCGTGGGTAGTGAGGTAATGTAGAGTTATGCGATAGTATTGTAGCGCTTTACAGTCTCTATGAGGTTCATAAGCTGTTGCTATTAATTAATATGTATTAGTGTAGGCCTATCACCGGGGATGGTCGTGAACGGCGTCCTCAGTCGCTCTTTCACGTCTCCCCGGCCGTAATAATTGGTTGTTATGAAACCAAGCGACACGAAACCTCTAGCTTATCCGAAAAGACCGAACAACCTCCTCTTCAGACCATGAGTAATGGTCTGGTTCTAACCTGCAGTCTCCCGGTGAACAGGCAACTCTCTTTTAACTGAGGTAATCGGTCAATCAGTATATATTTGCTTTCACTGTAAACAAAGACCAAGGTACTAAAACATCAAGCTGTAACCCTTAGTGATCAAAAGCAATTCAAAGCTCACACGAAATTGTTATTACTGATATAATATAGTTATGAATGAACTAGCCTAAACAAAGCTGGGGAATCGATAGAGAATTGGTTATCATCCTAGAGGAAAACATTTGATACCAGAGCGTTTAAAACACATATAAAAAACCTTTATTGAATGGCAACAAAACTTTGTACTAACAACAGCAATTAACAGGTTAAGAGGCTATGTCAGTAAAAACCAAACATACTCTAATATATCCTTGGCAACGGAGCTCTCGAAGGCTTTTTTCATACTTTGCCGATTTGTAATCTATTATATGGCTATCAACGTGGTGTAGTTTGTTTGTGGAAGTTCGCTTTATTTTTCGAGAAAATTTGATTTTCGTCAACACTGGTCATTTTGCTTGTTTTCGGAAAAAATATTCACCAAATTTATTCGTCTCTAACAACAAACTTTTATGACTTTTCGATATTTTTGATATTATCATCTAATTGCATGTTATTTCGACTATGTTATGTTTCAATTTGGAAGGGTTTTAAGAAATAGGAATTATTTTGTGAATTTTTAAGTAATGCACATTTTTTACTGTCCAAAAAGTACAAGTTAAAAACTCGTCATTTAAACGATGTGGGATATGACAAAATATATCAAGCTTTCAAGATTCACAAAGGTGAAACAAGGGCTTTATTTTGATATAAAATTTTGCTTGTGTATTTTTATTTTTGTACGAGAAAATTAAGGATGAAGTTGAGGAAAAATCACTTTTTGTGTGAAGTGAAATCGACATCGCCAGTGTCTCGACAGTGAAACACATTTTAGATTCACCATCTAAAATAAAATATTATAATTGAATCATTCCCATTTACCTTGTAAATAACTGTTCTATGATAGATAGAAAGCTGTTTGCAAGATTATTTTTTTTGATTTTTTGATTGACAATCTTGGAAACTTCTTTTGCGACGTAGTAAATAGGAACAAATGTTTGTTCTGATGTATTGTTTGCATGTGTCGTACAAACAAAAACAGACAACCAAATAAAATAAGAAACGAATTGAATTTTTACTTTGTACTGTCTTTATGGTTCTGATTTTGATAATTGAACGGATTGAATGCGAGAAAGAAATTGAAAAATTGTTAAAAAAATTTCATTTAGCTTTGAAGCGATACGATAATAAATTCATTCTAGTTTGATCACAGGGAACCCTATAGGTAGTGACATGATTTTCTCTATTGTTATTTTGAATACACGGTAAACTTTTTGAATGATTATTGAAAATATAGTTTTCTGTATTTCAAATATACGATTATACCAATATTAACGAGGATTTTGTGAAAAATCACTTTTGGTGTGAAATGAAATCGATAGAGATCTCGGTGTCTCGACAGTGAAACAAATTATTACCACTCACCTTGTAAATGATGACCAATATTCCTTATATGATTTATAAACAGCTGTTTGGAAGATTTTACGAGTTTGAATGTCTTCGATCATGATCCCATCACTGCTTGTTTTTGGAAACGACTAGCCGGCTTGCTATTTCAATTTTCACGGGACTGAAATCAAAATTCCAGGAAAAATGTACGTATCGATGAGCATAAGTATGATGATTGAATTACACGTTATTATTCTCAAGATGAAGCAAATATTTCTTAAAGCGTATTGACTGCTACAATAAAATATGCTCACATTTACGGTACAGCCGCTTATGTAGTGCACAAAACAGTTAAAATTCCTTCACATCGAAATGACTATTTGACAGCTTGTCTCGTGTATTGAAATTTGCAAGCCTCGACTGTGTGCCCAGCAAAATAACAAACAAAAACAAGAAATTATAATCAAAACCAAACATTCTCAAAACTGCTCTTTTTTTATTTCATTAATTAATTTATCATTCCATCCATTTCATTCCTGCAGTCATTTATTTTTTATAGTTTTATTAATCCATTTACCCTTCTGCTTTTTCATGTTATTCATTCAAAATTTTATATCAAAATAAATCCCATTGTTTCACCTTTGTGAATCTTGAAAGCTTGATATATTTTGTCATATCCCACATCGTTTAAATGACGAGTTTTTAACTTGTACTTTTTGGACAGTAAAAAATGTGCATTACTTAAAAATTCACAAAATAATTCCTATTTCTTAAAACCCTAATTGAAACATAACATAGTCGAAATAACATGCAATTAGATGATAATATCAAAAATATCGAAAAGTCATAAAAGTTTGTTGTTAGAGACGAATAAATTTGGTGAATATTTTTTCCGAAAACAAGCAAAATGACCAGTGTTGACGAAAATCAAATTTTCTCGAAAAATAAAGCGAACTTCCACAAACAAACTACACCACGTTGATAGCCATATAATAGAGTACAAATCGGCAAAGTATGAAAAAAGCCCTTGTTGCCATTCCATGTTTGATATTTTCCGACATACCCTCTTAAAATCTATTCTTTTTTGTTTTTTTCTGACAGACTTCCGTCGTATAAACACAACCTGAAGTCATTGACAAAATGACGGTAAATATTACAAGAAAACTTAAATTTTTATA
Source organism: Diadumene lineata (assembly GCA_918843875.1). NCBI lineage: Eukaryota > Metazoa > Cnidaria > Anthozoa > Actiniaria > Diadumenidae > Diadumene > Diadumene lineata. The sequence continues at coordinate 10,209,905 of OU974076.1, forward strand.
TTTATCCATGTTTCTTTGCACCCCATGATATACATACAAAATTCAGACATACGCTAAAGAAGGTAAACATAAATGCATTACCAGAAACGACTAGACTAGAGGGAAACTGACGAACCATTCTAGCTAGTCCACCTAATTAAACAATAGCCAAAGCGAGTGAACAACGAACAAAACAATCCAAAAGCATAAGGTTTCATGTGAATTTATAACACAATACTTTCGTCCGAGGGGTGGGAGGGGGGGTATAAACGGGTATAAACGATCGGGGATACTCGTCGGAATTTTTCAAAAATACCCCTAAAGGATGTCAAAATCACGCACGAGATACGACGAGCATCCCCGATCGTTTATATCCTCGGAGTTCTCCCTCCCCCGGGACTTTTGTAAGTTGTTTTGCTTTGCGTTTTTGTTTGGCTTTTATCGGTCCTGACATAGTGTTTCCAGTTTTATATAGTAGTGTGATAACTTAAAAGAGTCTGGCAAGCTAAAACGACTAAAGACCACTTTGATCCACACCTTTTCATTTTTCACCCTTTTCACTTCGAATTTCTTTTAAAGTACTGACCACTTACTACTACAAGGAATACTCTGCATCGTCCATTGGTGCTCGCCAGAATAAATCCAATCGTCATGCAATGAATTTTATAGCTGTGGTAATAACGTTTCAAATAATAGCAATATCACAGAAACTGAACTGCTTTTCTTTATATTTTAGGATCTGGAGCAACTGATATATTCACAAGAATCTGAATTAAAATTTAAACAGATAATATCTTGTATTAAGGCTAAAAATACAATAATTAACTCTCTAAGTAAACTTAATAAACATGCATAAAACGATCGATAACTTAAAAAAATTATTATTATTATTATTTTTTTCAAATGCTTCAGTAGAGTTACCTTAAACTCGGTTTGGTGTTTTTGTTAACGTCAATCAGAACTCCGAGCTTAACCTAACGGTGCACGCTTTTGAGATTCCTCCAAGCCTGCCTAATCATAACTACGTTTATTTACGAAACAATCATGATTTTTCACTTGGGTAATCGAATTTCTTAACATCGAATAGTGGTTAAGCATTTCAATGTTTCTAAGTCCGAAGAAAAAAAGGATTTATTAGAGAAAGAGGTCATAGCTATACTAAATTTATATTTTGATCCAATTTTGTGTTATAAGTACCACATCAACATGAGAAATTAAATAGCTAAATGTCGAATAGATTATGCTTGGAATCCTTTTCTGTTCGACTTTATTTAAAATCGATCGTGGTACTTTACATTTCCTTCTTATCTGATCTGTAGGGCAGAGCTGAGCATTCAACCGTTTTAAGGCTTGACTTAAATTTAGCCCAAATCTGTTTATGCTTTTATTCCTTCTTGGCAACAACATGTTTTGTAATTCATTACTCTAATATTTCATTTATTATTGTGATTTCATTAAATTTGATTCAAATGAAACCAAACATTTTAGTTAAGAAATATTGCGAAATCTGGGTCACGCGTTTAAACTGGGGAACATTAACACAAGTTAATTACTTGGGGTACCCCCCCTAGGGGGGGCCGAGTCATAGATTACCTTTCAGTCGGTAAGTACTTCATGTACGCCCAGATTATAATTTCCTCACATATATGTCTTATTGCTATTCAGAGTTTTTGTGAAGTAGTCCTTCGGTTTTTTTTTTGTACTATATTTATTTATATTATTTATACATGATATTATTGGTTTTCTTTTTTCATATTTTCTTTTGTAGATTTGTTTATATGCATGTTTTTATAATCAAGGTATACATGAAGTACTTACCTGTATCATGCAGAGTTTTGGAAATTTGCCTCGTACTGCGCATGTCACTCGGAGACCACAGGGAGCCCAAAGTCATGCAGAGCCAAATCAAGGTGTCGACGAAAAGCCAAGGACTGTCAATTTCGAATCGAGTTGTTCCGCGAACTCCAAAACTCAAATGAACTCAAATCAAACTCTCTAGTCGGCACAGCGGCAACAACGCCATTTTGAATCGCTCAAGCAGAAAACAAAGTGGCTTCTTCGCTCGCTTCTTACCACGATAAGTCTGTTTTTGTATAGCAACGATTTGTTATCGATTACTGAGTAGTTTTTTAATGATATTTTGTTCATTTAATGTCTGTTTTTTACCGCTGTATTATCAATTTTGAAAAATTTACCGGCTACATGGAGTAGTCTTCGCTGTCGAATAAATCGGCGGTTTAGGCAGGCATCGCACACAAAAAATAAAACACCATGTCAACAACCAGAAGGGTTTAAGTTTATTTTGACATATTAACGTTATAAAACCGACTAAAGAAAATTAAAATGAAGTCCACATAGTATGACACAAATATATAGCAGTTACTGGAGTTAAATTTAGTAAACTATACACTCAGTGTACTCATATGCTGTAGCAAAGCTGCATATTGTTCATTATGCACTCAAGTCATTTGATATTTATCTACTTTAAAAAGTACTTCTGTTCTCCAAGATTCATGTGTAACTAGCCCAAGTAAACACCTACAGGCTGGACGTCTAAATCTCCTATATAACCATCGCAGACATTATCGTACAAGAGCTAACTGCTTACATGATTTTTCATAAAACTGCTTCAGAAGAATCTATCAGGTACCCCGAGTAAACGCCTACGTGGCGTCTAGTTGAACCTTAATTGATGTTGATTGAACACTTCTGAAAAGATGTATATGAATATGGCTTTTAACATGACCCAGCATTCTTTGTTAATGGGATAGTTAGCAGAAGAGGTCACGTGAACAAATTGTCAAATCATATTTGTAACAATATATCTTAAACTAGCTAAGGTATTACACGTTAAAAAGCATATTAATGTACCTCTTTTTATAGTTGTTCACTTCATGATTCAAACATGATTCAATTAAACTTCTTTTAATATTCCCCAATTTGAATTAAAAAATAGACTCCACTGATTGCTGAGCCTATGATCACGTAGCCCGCATTTCACACTGTTTTTCAATAAAAAGGTTTTTACATTGTAGTAGTAGCATGCTGTCCTGGGCTGGTTAGGTTTGTTGTTGGTTGGTTGTTTGTTCTATTGACAAAAAACAATTTGGCTGCAGCCTGTCGAAAATCGGCCAAGAAAATCAAGTAAATGCAATCAAGGCATTGGAAATCTAAATGATATCGTTTTTGATAAAAGGTAGCGGCTAAACTTAGCGTTGTGAAAGGAAAATAGCATAAAAAACACAAAAACAAGGAGCATAGTATCATTGCTACTATCTTTTGTGTTTCCTGTGATCGATTTCTTCTTTGTGCTTCAGAGAGATGTTCATCAATAGGCTGGGGTCGGGAAAGACTTCTAAGAGTAAGCACATTAATAATAATCATTGATATGAACATTCCAACTATCAAACAAAACGTCCCAAGCAGTATCCCAAACGCTTCATATTAAAAAAATGGCAAACATTTCAGTAAACCTTTGAAAATCAATAAAGCATGAGAGGCTACTCCAAAAGAGAGTAACCAGGAGGAAATGAGAATCACGATTCTTCGTACAAGAGTACGAGATTGTGATCTACATCTTTCAATGCTTATTATCAAGAGAGTATAAACGAAATGAGACTAACTGCTAGTCTTATAAAGGCGAAGCCTTTGCATGTAATATCATTCGATTTGTCTTTGAAGGTCCACAATTCATAGTTCCAGTAGACAGTCAGACTTGGAAGACCAGTAATAAAAATAACGATAATATCTGCAACACACATATTGATGATCAAATGATGAAGGTTTTTCTTACAGTAAACTTTGCAGCAAGTGTTATTACCAATGTATTACCAATAAAACCGAATACACTAAGGATTATTATTGTTGTTATTTTGACCGTTCTCGTATCGTCTCGGTATGGATCGTACCTGAGACAAGAGTTATTCATTCCAGTAAGGTCCATTGCCGTTTGATAGCCACTTTAAACTTGCCCCGTTAAAATAACTTTAACACAACTGATTGTTTTTTTTTTTTATCGAGAAATCCAATCGTGTCCCCTCTAGAATTCTAATATTATCAGAGAGTTATTTTTCAATACAACCTTTGCATATGAGCTTTTTTCCTTTACATGAGCTTTTGGATTGACTTTCCTTATTCATGTGAAGGTCTCACTATTTCAAGTAAGCGTTATGCTGCAAAACCAAATCAACAATTATTATAATTAACATCGGTATTCCTATCAGTCATAATTAAAGCTAAGATGTACTAGCGTAATACTAGCGGAACTGATTAGGAATAACCCAAATATAATCGGAACTTCTCTACCATTTGCATCAAAGATAGAAACAAAAGTAGTGTTATTTGCAGACGATGCAACATTTACTTTAAAAGATATTTATTCACTTGATGAATGTTTAAAAGTGATTAGCGATTTTCAAACTTATTCTTCATTAGAGTTAAATTTAAATAAATCTGAGGTCGGCTGGATTGGACCAAAGAAGAGTCTAGATTCATTACCAGTACAAATTAAAAAGAAAATAGATTTTCATGAAGAATGTATAAAAATTCTGAGGATATACTTTTCACATAATCAAAAATTTTTGAGAATTAATAATTATGAACGAGTATTTGAAAAGTTTAAATCAGTTCTAAAGATGTGGAAAATGAGACAATTAAGTCTGTTTGGTAAAGTAACAATTGTGCGATCATTAGCAATGTCCCAGTTATTGTATGTGTTTGGTAATAATCACTGTCCATCATTGTATATAGAAAATATTAAAAAAGAAATAATAAATTTTGTTTGGAGCGGTAGAAGACCAAAAATTAAATATGATACACTAATTTGCGATTATTCTCAAGGAGGTGTTAAATTACCTGATTTTGAGACCATTATTAAAGCTAACCGTGTGGGCTGGGCAATCCGGATAATTAACAGTCAGGATAATGAATATTGGAAAAAAATTGCAATTTTGTATTTTGGACAGACCGGAGATATTTCACTTTGGGGAGAAAATTTTGACTTTGCATTGTGGAAAACATTAACAAAACCGCCAATATTCTATGAAGAAGTTGCTAAAGCGTGGAGTGTGGTTAGTACAACGAATGTTGTTAAAAGAGAGGATATTTTAAGACAGACGTTTTGGTTAAATAAGTACATCAAATTAAATACAGAAGTAGTAAGTATAGGCAGTTTGGTTAATAAAGGTATTACACTTATCGTTCAGCTATGGAATGGGATAAGACCAGATTGGAATGAAATGAGGAAAAAAGGGTGGAGTGATGAAGATTACTTTTCATGGAGGAGTATTTTGGATGCAATCCCAAAGGAATGGAAACAGGAATTAAGGAAGCCTTATCAAATAGAAAACCAAATAGATAGTAAAGATAAAAAGATAGAAATATCTGGAAAAATGCTGTCGATTAATAAAATTAAGACACAAACGGTATATTGGAAATTAATAAATAAAAAAAACGCTAAACCAACAGCCCAACGGTATTTAGAAAAAAACATGAGGAAAAACGGACATTGACTGGCCTTTGGTTTATTCAAAGATTTACCAGTGCACTACTGATACAAAACTGCGAGCATTTCAATACAAAATTGTAAATAATATTATTTTTTCAAACCAAAAGTTACATTTATTCAAAATCGTGGAAACACCACTGTGCAGCCTCTGTTCAGAACAGAATGAAACAATTGAGCATTTCTTTGTAGAGTGTAAAGTGAAAAAAACATTTTACACTGAGGTTCGAAATTGGTTGAAAAGTGCACAGATTAAATTTCCAAGATGTAATCTGGAAAACATTCTAATCGGTATTAATGTTGATATTCCTCAATATTTTTTAATTTCTTCTATGGAAATTTGCATTATATAAAGCAAGGGAAAATAAAAAATTACCAACATTAATCGATTTTCAATTAATCATCAGTATTTATGAAAAAATGGAATATTCTGTGGCCAAAAAGAAATGCAGGTTGGTGTCACATCTTAAAAAGTATGAAAAAATAAGACAAATTTTGGACAATTGAGTGTAAAATGAAATTTCTAAAATATGAAGCAGAATGTTATATTCATATAATTATAGTAGAGTATAAAAAAGTTAAATTTTCAAAAATGTAAATACCAGTATGCAAGTATTTTGAGAACTAAATAATTAGCATAGAAAATTTGTCATTCAGTTTAACAAATGAGAAAGCAATAAAAAAAAAAAAAATAAAAAAAATTAATAAATAAATAAATAAAAAAAAGAGTACAATTTGAAAAAAAAAAAAAAAAAAAAAAAGCTAAGATGTACAGTTCTCGATGTAACCACAAGAAAGGTTCAGGGTATTAAAAAACAGTAATTTATATGTCTGTCAGTAGCACATTATTATTTTTTTAATTTCATATGGATAGACAATAGACTTTTTATCAGCATCGTAATTAAGCCCCGATGTAATTAAAGTCCATTTTTCGCAGATGTTTTGAAATAAAAGACTTATTTGTAACAAAGTTAAAAACATTTGATGTATAAAAATTAAAAGGAAAGATTGAGGTGAATGAATTATTGCGTTTCATATTCATTTAACAATTAAAAATGTTTGATTGATTAATTTATTTTCAAAAAAAAAAAAGGTTTTCTTTGAATCTAGTAGAATAGTCTTTTCGTTTCGTATTGCTCAGATGCTTTGTTTAGTGATATAATATATTATTCAAACTGAAATTGATATGGACAGTCTTTTGTAGTTTTATAAGATAATGCAGAGCTTTCCTCAATTCGGAGAAAGTGTATTTTTGATCGATGTTGAAATAACAAGAATTTCCTTTATATGGGTATGTAAAGCTATACTAAGAGAAAAATAGTCGAAACAAGTGGAGTTACTAGGAATGATGGTCACCTGTTCGAGATCCGCGCACTAACCAACTGGTACCGTTTTATTACGATTTATAAATAAGATCTTTTAAGGGACTGTTGGCCGAGAGCGCTGCTGTTCACCGCTGTGACCCCGGTTAGATCCCTGGATCAGTCGACGTGATGTGTGAATTGAGTTTGTTTGATGTGTTGTTTCTCTCTCATGCCGCGAGGGTTTTCCTCCGGGTTCTCCGGTTTTCCTCCCTCATCAAAAATCAACAAGTATGAACAGATGTGTGTAAAATAATTAACGTAGGGCTAGTATGTGTGAGCGTCCATCTCAAGAATAACCACTTTGTGAATGAGGTGTGTAAAATATTTATTTATTACTGTATGTTGTTATCTTTATTTTATTTTGTCTTTTATTAAACAAGAGAGCGCGCGCGGTCATCTTTGAACTGGGGAAAGGCACATAAAAACAGATAAAACTATATGACCCATGCAACGAAATGCCGAGATTTAGGCCCCATTTCCACAGAATACCTTTCTAGAACTTGACTCGTGCATACCGTTCACATAAAGGCTTGGCAGCTTGGTCCTTTCGAAACGAAATGGCGCCCAATAGTACAATAATACTTTGAACGGACAAAAATTCGCTCGGTACGGTGTCAGCGGCTGCGGCCTCATAAAGGAAAATCAAACACAATGCCAATGTAAATTCCTTTTTTGATACCTTTTCCAAATCATTTACACATTTATTTTGAATTGCGCTCTTTTTATTCTATTTGGATGTGCTTGTCATTATAGGTGGTGTCTTAATCATCTTTTTTAAGGTAATTCCGTAGTTTGCATTGCGCATATTTCGAATTTTAGAATTTTACATTTTTTATCATCAATAAATACAGAGCTCTGTCTGAGAAACACTTTGACGTAAAAATCCGAACAGTTTTTACATTTTCGAGCGAAAAATTACGAATTTCTTTAAACTCGCCCCAGTCAACACTCGGCAAAACCTTGATCTTGATTGAATTTTTCGGACATTTCTTAAAATATCTCGTAAACCAATACGGGCACCTATCTTTTTTATTTCATAATATCATTTCAAATCATGTTTTTTAAAACATATATGATCGATGACAAAACTCTATGGCTAGATTTTTAGATATTTCGAAAAGTGTTCGGGTCAAAGCATCGATGAAGCCCGTAAAAATTCCAATATTTTGTTAATTTTTGCTTTATTTCTTTTCGTTGTTGAGTTTTAGCGTAAATATTTTGCTTTACATCTGTAGCCCAATGTATGAGTACCTTACAGCGCATTAAAAACATTCGGTATTGACCAAGTTCAGTAAAGAGACACTTTTGTGAATGATGACCATTTTCGAATGTTAGACGTTAAATTGACAAAAGTGGGTCTACTTTAAATTTTTTTCTCTCGAAAACCAATACGGTGACCCCATTATTTTATCTTATATTTTTAATGAAAAACTCAAAATGTTTTACTGTAGAAAGTTTTATCAAAATTCTATGGCTAGTTCTATTACTACGGAATTACCTTAAGTAGAAGTTTCTACAAGGCCTGTAATTTGGTGATAATATTTTTTATGTAATTGTTAATAAGAAAATTTTTCGTAAAACTTTTAAAAATCAGTACAAACGACTACTCGACATTTCGAAGCCGACATGACTCCATTATCAAGTCTTAATGAGAATTGAATTGCTATTATTATGAAGACGTTACTAGCAATATGAGTCTTTTGAGCCGCGGTCAGCGGAAGTTTGTTTGGTGATTATTATACCACAACTTTTAGTGTTTCTATGTCAAAAAGAATATCTAAACCTCTTGATTTCTCATGATTTACTTACGAAAGAGGCGATGCTACGATTCTTAACTTGCGATCTAAGACGTTTTTTTCAAATTACTCATACTGTCTGAACTCTGGTCTGAACAGCTTATCATTAAAGATTTGTTTTGAATTTTCGCGCGAAAAATGAAAAAACTAGGAGTCAATATAAGTCAGGCATTACATACATACCGAGTAAGCCTAAAACTAGTTTGGATGAGCCAGAGAAACAAAATGGTGTACGAGTTAGAGATTTCTCTATGTTTTAGCCTTCCTGCTCAACTTCAGGGCTTCGAAAGTAAACATGGTGAAACCCAAACACAAGCTTTGAAGTATGCTTTCTTCGCTGGCAAAAGGAACCAGTTTAGATCGGGATTTTTTGCAAATATTCAAGCGAAATTGCTTCATAAAAAGCTCTAGAAGACAATGCGATCGAACCAAACTTCAGCAACTGTACCTACAATAGCAATTTTGCAAGCAGAAAAGGATCAAATTGGAGATTTTCGTGGTACATGATAGCACAAGTAAGCATCATTTAATGATTTTGTAACTGCTTGAGGGAACCGGTTTCTCGTAAACAAATCCATTTTGTCATATTGCAGATGAGACAACATCTATCGCGATTTTAACGATCCAAACTTTACACCCGAAGGTTGGAAAGATTATTTTGGCATTTATTTAAATTTCCCCTACATTTCTTATAGAATTTGACGGCCATTTTCAGCAAAATTATTCGTCAAATGAGCATGCGCGAACTCCATCTTGACTCATATTGCTAGTAACGAATTTGTAGGCTTAGTTTTAATTAAAATTTTATTTATTCTCAGGATATTGCTCTCACCCTAGTTGTGTTATTCTTTTCTATATCTTATAATCCTATGTCTTTCAGCACAATTCCACCTATCACAGCACTCAATTTTGACAAAATTTTAGTTGAATGAGAATTTTGTCGGATTTTTAGCAACTCGCATTATTCCCAACCTTTAAGGTACCAGTGGACAAAAGGGAGTTTTTTTTTAAAGTCACGTAATGAGTAGGGCTTAGAAATTAACCCTAAAAAAGTATATATTTTCTGAAAGCTAAAAGAGCAAATGTGTTTGTGTTGGCTACATAATTGATAAACTTTTAATAAATAATGTATGCAATTTTGAACTTTTTCTTCTCCCTCAAACCATAGTTTTAAAATAGAGGGAGATGGTTAGGAAACCTATTGTTATAACCGTTTTGTACAAGTTTTTCAAGCGTGACAGTGCACAATATTTTGTTTTAGCATTGTTTTAACCTTGCTGGCTATGGCTGAGTGCATGAAAAGAATGAAATATTATTTCTGGTTTCTAGTCTTAAAATGGTTAAAGATTTCTACCAGATATTTAAGCAATCCTCACCATAATCACGTATACAATGTTTATTAGTTATTGTACAATTTCGGATGGGAATAAGTCAAACATTGTGCACCCTCAGGACCCGTTTAACATCAAAAGTGAAACAAAGACATAAAACAATAGGTTTCCTAACTATCTCCTTTTATTAACTGTGCTCAAACATTACTTAATCCGAGAGAATTACACTTAAAAACCGTGTCACACCTTTTTTATTTAGTTCTTTGCTATTTTTTAAATTGATTTTTAATCATTTTTTGGTGATTTATTTCCTGAAAAAACCTTTTTGAACGTTTTTTTATGTAAACCATCTTACAAATGTGAGACACGGTTTTTAATTTGAGTTGATGAGTTTTTGTATTTTTTTAAATGAAACGCTCTTAAACCATTCTCGATATTTACTGACTCCGTCTCTTAAAGCTTGTCCTTTACGTGGATTTACAAAAACCCGGGAGGGGGGGGGGGGGGGGGGGGGGGTAGTCCCTTCAGATCTGGGTAGGGGGGTTCCGCTGGGATCTTTTAGGGGTTACCCTGTTTATGACAAAAATACTTAACTTCCATACCCTGTTTATGACAAATTACAATTGTTTACGAACATTATATGATTTGTATAAATATATCAATTCAGACACACGTGCTGCTCTTATCTTTTTTTAAAGTCAACGATCTTATTCCTGCCATTTTACTGAATGCAAAATAATTTCTCTCATTTTTTGGACCCTGAGTATGACAGGGAGTTTGGATCAAATCGGAAATAGAATAGAATTGGATACCCTGTTCATGACACCAAGGTCGAAAAACCATACCCTGTTCAGCGGATCATCCCCGTATAGTCAATATAGGGTAGTACCCCCCCCCCCCCCCCCCCCCCCCGGGACAAAAAGACACCAAGATACCTTAAATAATGTCAATACCTTTATTCACAACTCGAAGTATTTTAACACTGCTTTTATTGCTATAGATAATATCTCAAATAATCTGAGCAAAGTTAAAACAAATTTCAACTTCTAACAAATTCTCACAGGAACAAATCACAAAACGTATCAAAGTAAATGACTTTATCTTAAATAACGTGTTCAAGTACTATGTAACTGCTGTTTAGGAAACTGAGGAATAGGTCCTTGTTTTAGAAGTTCATATCAAATCGTATCTTTTGCCAAAGTCTTTTTCAAATTGCTTTCTCCATTGTTCGATATATGACGACTTTTCTTTGCTTTTAGCTTCTTTATGAAGGTTGTTATTACTCTGGTACCCTAAGGCTGACCCAAAACCTACTCGAGTACCTGAAGGGTCGTCTGTTTTCTCGACGGAGATATCAAAATCGTGATTCTCATCAGTTAGGAGGAAAGATCTTTTGCCAAAATCCTTTTCAAATTGTTTTCGCCATGCGTCTAGATAGGATGATTGAGTGGATTTCTGGTTGGACTTTATTCTCTGAAGATTAATGTTGCTTTGATGACCAAGTGCCGATCCAAAACCAACTGAAAACAAGCATAGGGACAACAAGAGATAAGAGTGGTTTCAAAAACCCACAGCATCGTAAGATATTTTTTTTCCATATCTTATAACAAAATAAATAATTGCACCATTGAGAAACACATTTTGCAAAGCATCAATACGTCACAGGTAAATTCGTTGTATCGTGACCCGCCGTTTCAAAACATCTTTTTTTTTTCATTTTGGTCTTTTCTGAACAGTCAATCAATTTCATAGGGAGGAGCTTGCCATAACTCGTTCTGTCATTGGTTAATTTGAAATAACATCCGCTCTTGAAATTGATTGATGGTTCAGAAAAGACCAAATCAACACAAAGCCTTGTATAATTACATAATAAAAGAAAAATGGAAGCTTATTTATTATGTAGAAACGATTGATTTATTAGGAAAAAAGCTACTTTTAATTTCGTACGTAACTACTTGCGGTGGCGGAGTGACAAGTGAAAAAATGTCAGTCACGCCAGAGTGGAAAATCGCCATGTTGGTAACTCTGTCTTGAACGAAGGAATTAAACGTGAATTGTTTTGAAATTTTGATTTTTTTAAGATTTACCAAAGAAACCAAAACGAAAATCACAAAAAGAAAACTCTATACAACTTGTATAAAAAGTTTGATTCTCCTTTCTACATAAGAAAACGTGTTCAAAAACGAACCCAAATCAACCGGAAATACGCCAGCAATGTTTAGAAAAATCCAGTCTTTATTACTATGATATTTTTGTACAATATAATTCAGATTTCTGTGAATTTTGAGTGAAAGTTTCGATTTACAGTTAAATGACCACGTTGAATGCTCGCCACGGCAAACCACAGGAAGCCCAACCGTATAAAATAAAAAATAAGAAAACAATACAAAATAAAATAAAAAAGAATGACACAAAATGGTAAGCCTGTGTCTAAACCTTCAAAATGCATTTCTCCATGAAAATAATATAATATGTAAAAATATGAAATGCGATTTAAGTTGTTCATTGTGTGGTTTGTTTTCGGTTAACACTTTTTTGTTGCATTAGAATTTCTGGATTTCTTTGTGAATTCGATTTCAATCGATTTTTAAATGCAATCGAACCCCATCGAAAGACTGAGTTCCATTAAATTCGATGGTTCTTGGAATGCTTAAACAACTTTTAGAGAACTAAATAGAGAAAAAGCCTTCAAGTCAAACTTTGCTAACTACGAAAGCGGCAAAATGTTCTCTGTATGAAGGTAATATATCATTTTTTATTTTCATTGACGAGTCGATAAACTTGTGAGCTTATACAAAGCAGATTCTGCCTTCAGTTTTACTGCAGAAAGCGTCATAAATAAATTCAGTTTGTTGAAGAACTTGTATTTAGATTCTGTAGATAAATATCAAACTTTTAAGCAGATAAAAATATCGCTAGATATATGTATATATATTTTTCGCTGCGTTCACTCCTGAAATATTTTTGCCACTCACATCTTCTCGACAATATCCTCTATACACTAATCTTGTCAGTGTAAAAAAAAAGAAAATTTATAACATTTGTAACAGGACTTTGAATAAAGGGATAAACATTTGTAAGTTGTATGATCGCGTTTCGTGTGAAAATATAGCCAATTACAACGCAACAAAAGAGCTAATCAACCAATCACAAAGCGTCACTTTTTGACGGAACTCTAAAATGTATTTCTTGTCTTGTCGGGAAAAAAATGGCCAAAATAGCGATTTATATTAATTGTTGAAAAGACGAAGACTGGATTTCCGCAATACTACTAACACTAATATTTTCTGATAGCCAAAACGCTTACTTTATAGCTTATAGGTTTTTTTCAAACTGAAAATGAATTTTGATGTGACTGCCTTTTCATAGAAAGTGTCAATGTTCTTATGTTAGATCTCATTCCAGTTTAAATTTAGTTTTTTTTTTTCAGCGCTCAAAATATCGAAATCACAAAAACATACGGTTTTGCTTTATTCAATATTTACTCATGTAATAAAGAATGCGCATAGCTAGAAGTCGAGGTTTGTTGGTTTTAGTTATTTCGTATTAGTTTATTATATCTTTTTTTAACTTTTTTAGCTCATTCATTATTGTTGTCCTTCACTTTGCAGGCTCATTTTTGAACAGGAAGAATGAATTTTGGCAGGATTAATTGACACTTTAGATAGATTAAACAATTAGCTGGAAATGGTCAAAACTTTATATGGAAAGAAATATCCATTGATAATTTGTTTAAGTTTCAATAAACTGCACATTTGCTCAAAGATTATAAAATATTGCTTCGAATTATAGGGTTTTTTTTTCACTCATCAATATATTAAAAGTGTATCTGTTTGTTGATTTTTAATTTCGCTTTGTAGTTATGGACATTTCTTAAAACACACCACATAAAGGTCATTTCAGATATCAAAATTAAAAAAAAGACCAATTCCTAAATTCAAAAAACGAGATAATTTTTTAGTTTGATATATTGTTTAATAAAAACGTTGAAACGTGATTTGATCTTGGACACCGCACTTTTAAGTAACATTTATCCTAATATATTTTAAATTTAACACTATTTTTCAACTGCTCGGAAATTATTATTTAATTCTTCGTTCTAAAAGCTGTCAAAAATGCATATTTCATAAAAGAAATAATCGAGGTGGTTTGTCTTAAATAATGTGTATGCAAAATTTAAACCAAAATCTATAATCAATTTACCTAAGTTTTTAGCTATTCAAAGCATATAGCAAACCGCCAATTTCAATTCTTCACAATACAACGACAGTCTTGAGTTTCTTCCGCCCAAATATAACAATTCACGGAGATTTTAAAAAGAATTGAAAAACTTACACTCTTTAGTACATAATATTGCTATGGACCACTTTGCGTTGTTATAAATTAAACTGAAAAAACAGCAAGCGTAAAACAAAACACCCATAAAAAACGCAAAAAAAAAAAAAAAAAAAAAAAAAATTTCGAAACTTCGAAGTGCAGTCACCCTCATTATGCAACATGAAATGGGTTTGGAAATGTGCGTAATAACAGAGATATATCATTATTATTAAGTTGACAGTCTTACATAATGTACTGAAGGGCATCCAAGCCAGTATTTGTATTTACTGATTGTACAGTTTATTACTAGAACTATAGCCTCATTGCTGTCGGACTTAATCACGTTTTTGAGGTTCCAAAATCTTATTACAAAAATTATTCAAAAAGAAGAAGAAAATATTATAGAAATCAAATTACAAAAACCAAATATTGCAACTTTCTTTTAGTTGTTAGTTTGTTGGCTATATACTGATAACCACGATAGTTAGCATATACTTACTTGTCTTTCTTCTGGGATGAGCATCTACAAAATCCATAATTACAAAAACTATTACAACCAAACCGACTACACTTAAGTTTCGCATTTTAAAAATACGAGTGAACCTGGTCTTCCTGGTCTATGTTTGAGTGGATGCTTTGAGGACGCTTCTAGGTCACCCATTTTATATAGATATGAATCTTTATGCTAAAACAAAGCGTATGACCATCTGCCCCAAATACAAATAACCGGTCATACTTAAGTGCCTCCCACACTCATTGACGAAACTACTTTATAGCACTATTGCCGTTGAAGAAGTGAAATAAATTAACAGAATTATAAAAAAAACGTGTCCTAGTTAGATGTGGGAAGTCGTTTGCGATTCATTTGCAAATTACAGACGTAATTCTTTTAGAAATTAACACTTTTGCCCATAATTTTAACTGCAAAAGGGGAAGTGAAACACGGATCTCTTTGATGTATCTGTGATCAGATTGAAGGAAAATTTGATGATAAAGTGCATGACTTGATGAGTGGGCGCTCGATCTTAATGATGCTTGGTTAGTAAATTATATTATCAGCTTTTTGTTTACAACGGTTTAATTGAGCCAAATTTTCGATCTATTCGCATGTCTTTAGGGCAAAGATTGAAAATTTTCAATTTGTAGGTATGAACGTTTTTTTTACAAATGAACCAATAGAATAAATAGAAAGATGCTAAAGCAGTTTCAAATTAAACGGAATTTCATTTAGCGTACTATTATGCTAATAAAAATAAAAATAAGTAAATAATAGATTTTCTAATGAAACTAAGCCATAAAATAATACAAAAAATAAAATAAAATACATGACGTTTTATCAATCTTCATTATCAAGTGAGAAAAAACATTTCACGAAATGTACATGAATAATAATAAGAAAAATCTATAAAATAAAATGTACACAGATATAAGAAACAACTGACATAGCTAGCTAACCAAAAACTTATAAATGATTAAGGAAAAGGTTTTGCTCTGCCTGAATCGCTTTGGATGTTCAAAGCAGGATTAATTGTTCTGATTGAAATAATTTCGTTTATCAAATTACTCTGTTCCATCAAATAAATAGATAAATGAACAAATGTGAATGAATGAATGAATAGATGAATGAATGAATGAATGAATGAATGAATGAATGAATGAATGAATGAATGAATGAATGAATGAATGAATGAATGCATGCATGCATGAATGAATGAATGAGTGAGTGAGTGACGGAGGGAGGGTGTGAATGAATGATTGATTGATTTTTTGATTGAGTTAGTGAGTTAGTGAGTGAGTGAATGAATGAATGAATCATGATTAAAAAAGTGAACATATTCAAGAATGCACCGTAGACTGAAATTAGCATTGTTTCTAAAAAAAGTGGTGTAAATGAAGTTCTGCTTGGACTTAAGAACTTTTGACGTATAAACAAACTCGGTCTTCAAAGGACCTACGAAGTCATGTTTAAGACTTTGAAGTCATTTTGACTGCTAATCCTCGGTTCGTCGGCGCCGAACTTTCATACTACTGAAGAGTGGGAAGGATTTGATACATTGGTATATATTGAAGGCGTCCCAGATATCAGTTACGTGTTCTCAGTTATCAACGTATCGGCACAGTAAAGCCACTTTAAGTTAAGACGATCTTTATCTACGCCTGAAGACGTCATTCCTAATGACAAAAGGACGAGCATTGTGCATGGAATCCTTAATACTATACTGTACTAATCCTTCTATATATTCGTGAAACAAAAAGGGACTTATGCATCTCGAGTAAAAAAAAAAAACTAGAGACTCTGATGGAGTGTTTAATCGTGCGCTTGATGGCCTTGATATGAGTTGTTAGTCAGTGTGGTCATTCTTGTAATTTTCATGTTATGTGTTACTCGTGTGTGCACTTCATGAATGATATTTCAAAACACTTCTTGATTATATTTATAGTGCATTTTGACATGCAATATTTATGATGATATTATAGCGAAAAAGAAAGTGAAATATCACGAACATGTGTTTCATCCATCAAATGTTTCATACATAAAAAAGAGCTGTACTTTTAATAGTTTTTTTGGTCCTTTACCGATCCAATGGGAGGGCAGGGTAATGTTAGACAATGACGTAGGATGTTCAGTCTTGTCTACTCTTGCAGTGACTTTCGACTTGGATTAAACTCAAATCATTTTAAGTCATGTGCCTCCGGCCTATGGCCTGGGCACGAGCAAAAAAACAGTCCTCAGCGTTAGCTGATCATCGTGACAACAAACACCATAATGTGGCATAGGACGATGTGCAATAGCACCAGCGAAAATGCAGTGAGGATTGTCTCATTTCAAAGAACAAGAACGTTTTAACATTTAATAGAGAGGCAATGGTGGATTAGAACCTAAATGTTATACGCCATCATAATTCATAATTTTTTAATGAATTAGTTATAATATTAAAATTATAGTTATAATTGTTTTTGTTCATTTTTTTACCTTATTTATTTTAATTTCTTTTAGTTATTCGTTCATTTCTTTATTGAGTCATTCTATTTATTTATTTCATTTATCTACTTATTTGTTCATTTATATATTTATTTCTATTTTATTAGCATAACGGTGCGCGGAGATCAATTTTGATTAATTTGTAATTGCTTTAGCATCTTTCTAGTTGGCTCATTTGTAATAAAAAAAAATTCAATCATTCAAACTGTTAATGGTAAATGTTACATTTTGGTCCTGAAGATGCACGAAAGCTTCGCTTTTTAAATTGAAACAGGGAAAACACAAAACTGATACTCTAATTGTGCTCATATCAGCCAATTTTACTTTAATCTTTGAGCAATACATATTCAATAGCATTAAAATCATTCATGCGCTAGTCATGATTCATAAAATATATATAATGCGTTCACTTGTTTGTGAATGAAGTGCAGTAGTGTTATTTTATCAAGCATATTTCTACATGGCGTTGTAGAGACTGCTATAAAAAGCTTATTCTAAGTGATTGTCAAGAACGTTGCCCTTGCAAAATCCCACGAGTTAAAGAACTGTTAACCTAATATTTATAACTGAGTATATTATATTACCCCAGTTGACAACTTCTCGCATCGCGATGAAACATCTGACGGATTTTCTTAAAATTATACATTGTCTGAAAATTCAAAAGATGTTTATTTTGAGGATGAAGCACATTTATCTTATTACATGTGCTTCCTTTGGGGAAGACCATGTCTAAAATTACCGCTCGTTTGTCATATTTCTTACGCCTCAACTAGTAGGACTTACGGTCTCATTGGCTTCCTTTCCATGGTGATGTCTTATGAGATCAATCGAATCCGAACGCTTTTCTGTTATCTGTTCACTTCGACTACAGGCAATCGACATCACGAAGATTCAATATGAAGAAAATCAAGCCCAGGACACTGACCTTTCATACAAACACACACGCAACTCGTACACTTAAAGAAGTTCAGCGCGATTTTCGAAACGGGCCAGTCCACGAATTGAGTTATCATGGCTTACATTAAACCACGAAACGAAACGAAACGGAGCGGAACGTGTAAACGAAATGACGAAATTGCAGAAAAGTGAATTACCAGTGTATCGACCATTTTCAATAAACTTTGCTTTTATCAGCTTTATTTATCGTCCGACATACGCTGCTGTTTGATAAGTTTTAGCTTTGACAGACAAAGAGATAAAAAAAAACTCCAAGTCACAGTCCATAAAGCACTTTCCAATTGATAATCAAAATTTTAGATCCATTTAAATGCGATATTTCCGAGCTAATAGTAGGCGCGATCCGTGTATGTTTTCTATACGAGTTGTGCTATTTTCAATTTATAACACTGGGACTCCAAAAACAAATAAAAAAAGTTCATATAAACTCCTTCGTGATCGCTTACTCAATTTCGTAACTGTTTATATCGAACAATGTGTAATAACTTTGATATTCCGATAATACATCACCATCATTTTAGTTTTTCAACAGATTTTCGTCTTTCGTTATTTTTCATTTTACGTCATCAGTTTTTACCGGTAATCTACACATGCATATTACATTTGGGAAGCCCATGTAAGCGATCTTAGATCGTCTAGTTTCATTAAAATTTAGAAATTCCATCTTAACTGTAAAGAACTAGTTCAGTACCTCACTTAAATGAGTTCTATAAAGTCATCAATTATTGGAAAAATAGCGAAATTGTGAGAACACCAAATGCATTGTGGGATATTTTCGAGATGGCGCCCCAAAAAAGATCGCTCGAGGTTTGATCACATAACACTCTCTTTCAAAGCTGTTTTATGGACACAATGGCATATTTTAGGTCGGTTTTGGAAAGATTAAGTGTTTTTCTTTATTGGAGCTGGATTATTTCTAAATTGGTTTAAAATATTTTGTATTTAAAACCTCGTCAGCAAAATGTGCAGTACTTCATGTGCAATGGCAATAGTAAGCACCAACCTTAAGCTATCAGAAAATATATAGTTTTTAAATTGAAATATTGTGGAAAAAATAGTGTCGCGTAATATTATAAATTGCCTGTTGTTTAGCAAATGAAGTCGACGAGACGCCATTTTGTTTCTAAGCAGCTCCTCATTTATATTCGGTGGATTAAAGTTAAACAACCCACCTATTCGTGGGTAATTTTATCCAGTCGATAAGATTTATCGTGCAACAGAATGACACCATCTGGATTAATTTTGGCCACTAAATAGCAAGATGTTTAGGTAACAGATTTTTGTGAGAGCTAGACAAAGCCCTTTTAATTAAAAAAATTCCAGGAAAAAGGTAGACAGTCTTATCATTGCAAAGCAGAGTAGAAGCATTTACAAATTTGCGCGTTCAAATACACTTGTATCATTTCTGTTGATATCACTCTCAGACATAAGTACTTTTGTCCGAGATTGTATTAACGACATATCAATTAGTTGATATTAATAAACACAGGTTCGTTCTGGTGTTTGCCCCTCCCTTAACCTTAAACAACCAGTTGTCACCATGGTCAGTCTCAAACAATTATAAATTTATGCATCTGTGTATTTGGATTTTTCTTTTGTCTTTACAATTAATCGAATTCGCGTCAGAACCCATTTAGAAATTGTATGTTAGATGTGTATTGCAGCAATCGTGGTCTCCACTCCTTTCTTTTCACTCAAACGTGTAGTGTAGATTTGACAAGGATGTCAGATATCTATCAATACTGGTATTCCCAATTGTAAACGTGATTTTCTAAAACGATCGTTGACTATTTTCGCCTTGGCTAACAACAATAGAAAAGGACAGAAATAAAGGTTTCTGTGTTTTTCGTGTATTTATGTACGTATGTTTATTTCTTTTTTATTTTTCATTACTCATTCTCAGGGATAACTTGAAAAGACAGTGACGGAGTGCCAAGGTTTTGAACTGATCAAGACCAATATTTTGATCAACTTACAACTAACACGTTAATTCTCGATTTTCTATGTTGAGGTCTTACAGTTTCAAATAACTAAAAATTATATCTACACTCAAATTTGTATTGACTATTTTTGAAACATGTTTAAAGCTGCGTATTTTGATAGTACTTAGACAAGAGCTCAGTCAATGAATGCTTTTCTTTTCAATTCCCTTAAAAATGCCGACATTTTCAAATACTTAGCAGTCATCATAATAGTCAAATAATCAAAACCTCTTGCAGCCCAATTGTTGTCTCGATCCGCTCTTTCATAGCTCTGTAATATATGCTTTCTAGACAGTCAATTAATTTTATGGGCGGAGCATTCGATAAAACACGTTCTGTTCTCGTTATATTTTAGATATCACCGCTGGTAAGCTTCATTGACTGTTAGAAACTGAAAGACAAAGTTCAGCCCTAAAACAAATATTAGCGACAGTGAATCGAATGATAAAACAAAATTTGAAATCAATATACAATTGTGTATTCCATTTGGATTTTCAAGCAGCTTGCCAACCAACAATAAGGTTTTTCACAAGCAATAAACAGATACTACGCTGCGTTTGATAAAGCACCTGTGCCGGAAAACTAGACCACTGATTAAAGCTAAACAACCCACCTATTTTAGGTAACAGATTTTTGTGAGAGCTAGACAAAGCCCTTTTAATTAAAAAAATTCCAGGAAAAAGGTAGACAGTCTTATCATTGCAAAACAGAGTAGAAGCATTTACAAATTTGCGCGTTCAAATACACTTGTATCATTTCTGTTGATATCACTCTCAGACATAAGTACTTTTGTCCGAGATTGTATCAACGACATATCAATTAGTTGATATTAATAAACACAGGTTCGTTCTGGTGTTTGCCCCTCCCTTAACCTCAAACAACCAGTTGTCACCATGGTCAGTCTCAAACAATTGCAAATTTATGCATCTGTGCATTTGGATTTTTCATTTGTCTTCACAAATAATCGGATTCCCGTCAGAACCCATTTAGAAATTGTATGTTAGATGTGTATTGCAGCAATCGTGGTCTCCACTCCTTTCTTTTCACTCAAACGTGTAGTGTAGATTTGACAAGGATGTCAGATATCTATCAATACTGCATGGTATTCCCTATCGTGAACGTGATTTTCTAAAACGATCGTTGACTATTTTCGCATCGTCTAACAACAATAGAAAAGGACAAAAATAAAGGTTTCTGTGTTTTCCGTGTATTTATGTACGTATGTTTATTTATTTTTTTCTTTTTCATTACTTATTCTCAGGGAAAACTTGAAAAGACAGTGACGGAGTGCCAAGGTTTTGAACTGATCAAGACCAATATTTTGATCAACTTATAACTAACAAGCTCATTCTCGGTTTTCTATGTTGAGGTCTTACAGTTTCAAATAACTAAAACTTATATCTACACTCAAATTTTTATTGAGTATTTTTGAAACATGTTTAAAGCAGTCATCATAATAGCCAAATAATCCAAAACTCTTACAGCCCAATTGTTGTCTCGATCCGCTCTTTCATCGCTCTGTAACATATGCTTTCTAGACAGTCAATTAATTTTATGGGCGGAGCATTCGATAAAACACGTTCTGTTCTCGTTAAATTTTAAATATCACCGCTGGTAAGCTTTATTGACTGTTAGAAACTGAAAGACAAAGTTCAGCCCTAAAATAAATAATATTAATAGCGACAGTTAATGATAAAACAAAATTTGAATTCAATATACAATTGTGTATTCTATTTGGATTTTCAAGCGGCTTGCCAACCAGCAATAAGGTTTTTCACAAGCAATAAACAGACACTACGCTACGTTTGATAAAACACCTGTGCCCGAGAACTAAACCACTGTCTACTAACTATGATCATTTTTTGACAAAAATGTTGAAAAAAAAAAAAATATTCTAACACTACTATAGACTTATACTGCATGCGCTATTTAGAAGTAAGCTGGGAAGTTAATGTAAAGACGGATTCTTGCTGTGTTTTAATAGACATTGGATGGTGATACTTGTCCTTTAAAAGCTTCGCTTTTGGACAGTTCCCCGATTCGATTGAGTTAACACGTTCACAGACTATAAGTCAATATATTCAAAGTATTATTATATTAATTAAAAAAACAACTGTAAGAATCTACATTTATATCAATGTATTTGAACAAAATATTGCATATATAAGCTTGAGAACAATTCTCATAATAATTCAACAATTTGAAATATTCTAAATATCTTTTATTTTTATTATAGTTAGTAGACCATAGCTAAGTTCTTTAGTAAGTTGATACGATAGGGAGCGAATGGGCGGTACTAATTCATTGAGGCAGAAAATTAATTAAGCAGGTGCAATTGTAATTATAGACAGATACCTATAGACAATTTAATAAAAACGTGAAATATTTCAGCCAGCCTAGTTTTAATGTTTAGCACAATAAGTGTATAATAATCATTTTTGTCAATTATATTTTGAAACGTATTTTTTGGATATAAATCGTTATGATTGACGTGAATTATAAAACTTTTAATTATAATCCTAGTTTATGCACTATTTTGATGAACTCGAACAGGTCAACGTTTTTTTATCTGCATCACCATGATAGCTATAAAAAGCGTTGTCATTTTCTTCACACCCATGAAAGGACAGTTCAGTTTTAAGACGTCAGGTAAGAGTTTTTTCAATGTATAAAGACGGTAGTTTACCAATTCTTGTTGCAGAAGTTTATCAAAATATATCAACATGGTTTCGCATGGCAGATATACAGATCATAAGTGTTCCCTGAAATCAACACATCAAAATCAGTACTTATATATACATATCAACAATATTCCAACATCCATCAAAGCGGAAGGGAAATGTTTTGTAGATCTCTGCTACAAACGACGAATGCCACTCTCCGCTTTAAAAAAAAAGTATAGAGAAGAAAAGAAAGAATTTGAAAGTTTACATAGCTGTAGATCCAGTTGGTGTTTTTTTTTAACAAGACCATGCATTCAGGTAAAATAAACTTCAAATACAATGTGTAGATGCTAACACCACTTTTACTAATGTTCTTTTTATCAGCTCGATTTAAAAATGAGGTTGGCCGCTTTACTTGTGTTTGTTGGAGCTTATTGCCTTTGGTATACTGATGGTAAGGATATGAGTATACAGTTAATTTCAATTATAAAATGGGAAGACTGATTAAATACATTATGACATTTTTACGCTTTTAAGTATGTATCTTCACACTTACACTTCCGGTAACATAACACAACGTTTTTCCCAAATAAGTAAAGTTTTAAAATCACCCATATTTCTGAAAGTTAAAAGTGACGTACCATCAGTGTTTTGTTCTGCTGCCAACTAATCCACTAGAAAACTGCGTCTCACATTTTAATAATTTCTTTTTTTGTCTAATAATTATAATTTGAGAAAAAAATCCCAAAAAATCATTCTTTTTCATAGAAAAATCAGATTAAAAGAGAGAGATCAAAACAAGTAATCCAAACTGGTCGATTTTTATTTAAGTTATTAAGTTATGAGCTTATTTGGTAAAGAAATTTGGTCCCACGATGCCAAATGTGAACCAAGCACCAAGTTCCCATGACGCATCGTAAATACAAGAACGTGGCTGTAAAACACGTATCGGGTCCATCAGTAAATCTTGATGCTCTGTGTTTTATATTTGGGAGTTTGCGTCCGCCATGGTATGGAATGCTACAAAATGTGTATACGGGTATCCATCATGGGTACTTATCTTTTCACTTCCGTCCAATGATTGACATGAGTACGAGTGGTTGTCCTTGTGGTGTAGTGGTTAACACGTCAGACTAGAATACCGAAAACGTGGGTTCAAATCCTGCCAAGGGCATATTATATTTTTCTCTTAACATTTCTTTCATTACTACACACCGAACGCATCTACAAATTACTACTTTACTTTGTTCATTTTATGCGTACATATTTACGGTGTTCAACTTATCTATAGAGAAAAATATCGCTCTGGGATGCTCACGGTTGCAGTACACTGCGTTTCATCGTGGTTGTCCTTGTGGTTTTGTGGTTAACACGTCGGACTAGAATATCGAAAACGTGGGTTCAAATCCTGCCAAGGGCATATGATATTTTTCTCTTAACATTTCTTTGATTTATTTTATGCCCATTCAACACTATCACCAAGAAATATCACTCAACACTGAACATATCAACACTATCACCCAGAAGTCAGCAAAACGTATTTATTCTATACGACTGCTTAAACGCGATGGTGCAGCTCAATCAACCAAATCGGTTATCGATTGCGCAGCGCTAGCATGATTTTTTTCCCATCTTCTTGATATCTCATTGAGCACATGGGCATTTTGTAATGCGCATGCGTTTGCAAGAGGTTTCAAGAAGACAGTGAGCCGCCATTTTGTTTTTAGAGACGTATTTTTGACTTTTCGGCATGAATATCGCATGTTTAAGTTTTCCTTGAGGTAAAGATTTTACCAACACCGGAATAACTACACAATGGGCTGTCAGTGGTAGGAATAGATGACATGATCGTACACTTTTTTGGAAAAATATCCACCTCTAAACTAGTGAAGAAATGAGAAAATCTGTTATTTTCGAGTATATTGCATGAGGTAAGTAAATGATGCCTAGAGATTTAGAATTGTGTATCAATTGTTTATTTTTTATTACTGATTTTAATGTACAGTATCCTAAAATTAAAATATCATCAATTTTTTGATCAGTTTAAACATTGCTTCACGTCTGGTTTCAGCTTTCGCTCCCAAACGAAACATACAACCACATTAGGTGTTTTGACTCGTCTTTCATGTAATATTGCTTATTTGCTCTAAAGCTGTGGGGTTTAAAGGGATGTCAAAAATGTACACCGCGTGACAGTTCTCAACTCTGAGGACAGTGGAGTTGTTGTCGATTTCATTTATTTAATTTTATCAAATCTATACACAGTAGAGTATCATTGTACATTTATACCGAATGATAAATGTTCAGAGACTTATTAGGAAGATATATTATTACAGTGGATTAATTCATTTTGATATTTATTTTATTGAAATGCTTCAGATGTTTTCTTGTTGGAATTTTTCTCGCGATGTCATACACTACATCAAATGTATACAAATTAAACGAATTAATACTCACAGCCTCCAAACGATTTAACTTTCAATGTCATGATGGAAAACTAAAGAATCAAGTAAATGGGTTAGTTTTCTTTTATCGCGTGGAAATAACCTACATAATAACTGCTAAAGTGAAGGCCATGTATTTCTTGTCCGCCATTATTAGTTCACTACAACGTGGGGATTTTGATGCAAATTTATGCTAATTAATAACCAGATCTTGAACATGTTTTTTTTCTTCTGTTTTTTCATCGTCTTGATTTAATTTTTTTTCTTTGTGTTTTCTTTTAGTTTGGTAATGTTTATATCAACTAATATAAAAAATGTCTGACTTAAAGCCATTTATCAAACAAACATTTAATATGGAATTATTTTTGTCAATCTGAAATGGAAATACCCAATCAAAGTTGATTCTTATTCAAACTCTTTTAACTGTAAGCTAGGACTGTCAATTGGTCACAATTGTATTATTTCAAAACATTTTTCACAATAATATAGCAAATTATAGTTCATTAACCACCAAGAATATTATTAGAAGACAGGTTTTGAGCATTCTCAGTGATTAAGGACTACACTAAAATACATTTTAACTAGTAACCAACTCATTCCTGCTACTGTATTGTACAGCAGTTATGCTCACTTTAAAGGTCTGAATTAATGATAATGAGAAGTGCATTAGTGAAAAATTATCTATGCAGCATAGCTTGCATTTATATTCATTTGTTAAAAGTGTAATGTCAAATGTATAATGCATTTTTTATACATCACAGGCAATTATGGTCCCAGACTAAAACTGGCCATTTTTCTATAACATTGATGATTAAAATAAACCTCATGTATGGAATAATTAACAGCAATCACATGGTTCAAGTTGTATTTACTGTCATACCATATTATAGCAACTCACTTGCAATGATGAATAGTTGGAAGTTAGAGTCAACTTTGTACTGATAAATCTCTGTTTAAATACATCTAAATATGCACTTCATTGCTCTTTTGGTTCAATGCTTAGTGTAGGATAGTATTAGTGCACATATTAAGATGTTCCCAATTTGAGATGAATTTATACAGAATTCAAAAAATAAAGTGCAAATTAATCCAACTTATTACCTTTTAGTTATATACTTGCAAAAAAACAATCAATCAGTTTTTACTAATTTAATCACTGTATTTATGTGTGTCAACTCTTTGTCGGGTGAGTTCAGGGTTAAAAAATGATGCTCTCATCCAGTCTGGCATAATTGCTGTGTAGCTTTCGGCAAGTTCTGTCATTGTTGTAGAAGATGTTATTGTGTCAGAGCAGAGTTGTATATTTATTTCTTGTATGTCATGTATGTGAGTTGATGAATTGTTATTTCTTTCAATTACAGGTATTGTCTTGAAGGCCTTGATAATAATGGTGCACATTGTTTTGGCTACCGATAGATGCTCATCCTCAGGTCGTCTTATGGAATGTTTTGCAGTGTAGTCATCTATGACTAGTACCACCAGCCATCTGTTACTTATTGCCTTGTGCAAAAAATTTGAAAGTGAAGTGTGATGTTGTTGGACAAGTTCATTTAATCTCATGTCTAATGATATTCGGCAGCATGTATTTCCTAAGATATGCTCAGTGTCGATTCCTTCTTGGTTCATATGTGTGTTTTTCAAATAAATAGCATGATCAGCTTGCAAAGCATCACATCTCTGACAATGACTTTATTTAGTACTGTTGTTTGTAAAATTACATTTAGATTACAGATTTATAACTGGCTTAATTGACAGTACAGGCTGCCTATAATAACCATGTATAGGCTAACCAAGACAGGCAGCTAAATCTCTGACTTAGGCAATAGCACAAGTTCATAATTATGGCCATGACTCGTTTTTTATTCAGGTCAATTCTTTCTGTTGAATGACGAGGGCTTGTGACAGCCTTAAGAATGTTGTCGTACAACTGCACACCCCCAGCATGTTTGCATATTTCCCTAAACTCATCTGGGTCATAACTAATATTTTTTGTGCTCTTTTTTGTTTCCTGGTAAAGTGTCTCCTTAATTAACTTCAGTTGTTGTTTGATTTCACATCCTTAAAAATGATACAACCAACAAAAGTGATAGATATTATTGCCCAGAATTGTTGAATGATTTTTATTATATTGTAAGCCAAATGTACTATCGAATCAACATGGATCTAGATCTGTATAAAATAGTACATGTAGGGTTATTCTTTTTTATATTTCTTTACTTGCTATATTTGTAATTACTGCTAATCTAAAACACTGTACTTTTTTTTGTATAAAACCAAGTGTAGGTTTGAGTGCTAAGACAACATGTGTATGTGTGATTGCATCTTGATCCCACCCCTATTACAGTCATTTGCTATTTTGTATGATGGTTTTCACCTTGATTAGTTATCAAGCGCATACAAATTCAGAACTGTCAATAGCAAGAACATTCTGATGGAAGTTACGGTAACAGGTTCCTTATACCTTTATTTTCTGTTTCAAACGATATGTCTATACTTGTTGCTGGTTCAGTTGGGATGTTCACAATATCTTGCTAAAGAAAAGCATGAGTAAAAACCACTGATAAACCAAAGCTCTCTACATTTCAATACATTTTATTGCACTTTAAATAGACTAGCTTCACGTTAGTGTACGTCATTTTGAGCAGAGTGGAAATTGAGTTAAAATGAGCGGAGCAATGAGACCTCAAATTAATGCGAATTCTCAATAATTTTTACGCCTTTACTGGCCTGATTCAAAATGGCTGACGTTAAAGTGAAGTGGTATATTTATTACGTCTACAGTTGCTTCAATAAAAACAAAATGGTTTAATGACCCAATTTATTATTTAGAATACTAACTGGTCTATTTGGTCTTTGTCTCTTCTTCCATCTTGATAAACGTCTACAAGCATCGCACAAGTATTTTGATGGCAAATAGTCGAAACTAAAACACTGTTTGATATCATTTTCTAGCACTCTTGAAATTGATTTGAAACGTTCCCTTTGACTTTTTTTGTTGCATACACAAAACCCATCAACAGGACCTAATTTCACGCTTTCTAGAAGTGTAAATGAGAGAAAAGCCAAAAAGTAAGCGTATTTTTTCGATGAGAACATTTTGAATTACAGAGGTATTTAAATTTCGCGCCTGAACTATTTGTCACGCAACGATTTATTACAGCTATTTGCTTTAAAAAAATGGCCGACGACGCGCGTGCGCATTACAAAATGCCCATGTGCTATCTCATTGCCCAGATAGAAGCAGTACAAAAAGGTGTTATTTAAATCATTTTCTCATACCACAAATATACTGATATTTTATATAAAGATAGCCAATATACCAACTATTGGACACCGACTCCATACCATCTACAAATCATACTGCAAATAAATGAAAAGCAACGAATATAAACTTAACCACTAGTTCCCGCAACTCTTTAAAAAACAGTACTGCATCAGATCATAAGCAAAAGGCACAGTCAAAGTTCCACCAAATCGCACTAAAAGACAGCCATTTCCTTTATCACTCACTGGAAACTAGTAAATAAAAAGTAGTCCTAGACTGATTTATATACATAAATACATAGAGTCATAAATTTCACTTTGCCTTTTCTATACTTGTACACAATATCATTATTAGTAGTATTACATGTTATATTGCATTTTTAGTGCAAATGTATTTTAGACGATTTTCATAACTGGTCTAACAAGCATATTGTAGAATAAAGTTTTTATTATCTCTGCAGCGAAGCCCTTGAGCGAAAGAATGGAAATTGTTGAAGATGACATGCTATTAACCAAAGAACAAAAGGACTTCTACGATCAGCTTAAAAATGGCCGAACCAAGCGTGCTGCAATGAGATCCCGATGGTTATGGCCTAACGGGACAGTTTATTACGTACTTGATGACAACTTAGGTAAGGAATGTAACCAACGTAACATTTTACCTCTCTTTTTTGTTAATATATTAGCAAGGGAGTTGCACAGTTGAGAAATTTCTTTGAATAAATAGAAAAATCGTATTTGGCTCAAATTATACCCTAGAATGGATTAGCATTACTTGAAAACATGCTTGTTTTGCATGGTTGATGTACTTTTCGTTTGGTTGTGAGCCATGATCTAAATGCACTATTTCGACTTAATTTTCACGGCAGCTAGACGCTCCAGAAGACAAATAACAATTCTTCTTGATTTCTTTAAAAATAAAAATCAACCAAATTTTTAATGGTGTTCTTGAAAATAGCTTGTTAATAGTTTGTTTGGGCATATTATGAGGAAGTCGATTTTTTGACAACTGTCAAACCATTCTCGATATTTACTGACATCCACTCTTAAGTCCCCTCACCCACAGTACAGTTCCAAAAAGAACAATCAGTTGTATCTGCATCTAAATAACTTGCCCGCACCATTCACATCTTCTCCCGTCACTCAACTTCCTTCCCCTTCCCATTTTGCCCACTATAACCTTGTTAATAACAATAATACATCTGCCAATGGTGACGCAACTCGTTTAAATATTAATTCTCTTGATATCTATCAATGACCATCCATTTAACCGTAATAAATAATCACCAACATTTTCATTGTCATGCAGGTGATGCAGGAAAAGCTTTGGCTAGAAATGCAATGTCCGCGTGGAGAAACAGAACATGTTTGCAATTCAGAGAAAGAACTAATGAGACAGCTTACGTTAGATTCCAGTTTGCTGGGTAAGGTGCTAGATTATTTTTTGACTAGCAAATAAATAATTTGTAAAAGTAAAACCATATCATCCTACTTTGTTTTTTGATGACACTCATATTCGTGAGGTTAGTTCACATACACATCTCGGTTTAACTTTATCACATGACCTCTCGTGGAGGGAGCATATATCTTCATTATATCAAAAATCAAATAAGGCTTTGCGATTGTAATGATGGATCTATGCAGTCAATATCTCATTACTTCTTGCATTGTGTCCGTGATGACGCTCAGCGTCAGATATTGTTTTCACTTACTGCACTGCTTATCAAACAGCCTATTTCAGATGCTGAAAAAGTAAACATTTTCATAAAAGGTTCTCAAAATTTGACTTTTAAGCAGAACAAGTAATTGTTTCATCATGTCCAAAGGATTATAATAGACACAAAAAGATTCATTTAGGGCAAATCGAGTTATTATTTCTTTCTTTTGTTTATTTTCTCTTACATTTAGTTTTTTTGTGTGTGTATGTTATATATTATTGAGTGTTTTGTAATTTTTTTGTCTCATTCACTTATTTTCATCCCACTTATTAATATATTGTAAATTGTAAACTATGTAATCTCCCATGATGAGCTTCTGGCTCTTGGAGCAAACACAGAATAAAAGTTGTTTAAATTAAAAAAACAAACAATTTGTCTGCACATGTCAGAAAATTTTACCTCGCGGTGATGTTTACATTTTTGCTACGAGCGGGAACTTTTGAGCTCCAATCACAATCGTAGTGATCTTCAAATTAGGAAAATGTAAATGGACACTTACAGTCTATCACTTTGTAAGGTGCTGTGAATAAGTGAGGTAAATGTGGACAACATTGATCTTATAATATTTTTGAGCAAAAGTCCACAATACGAAGAAAAACACAAACCTACTGAATTCGTATGCGGACTGCTGTCTTCAAAGGGTTAAGTAATGACAAAGAAAAGTATTTCATAAAGTAAGAATTAACGTTAATGGGAATTGTACGGAACAAAATGATTTTTTTTAGCATCGATTATGTGGGAGGATGAGCAGATTATTTGCCCATTTTGCAAGTTTTGGACAACTTTCCCTCTCGATAATCGGTGTTAGAGTGGCTGCATCAAAGCCAAATATAGGTGACGTGAGTCAGCAAACTGTATTCTACATTGTATAATAATAATTATTATTTTTTTAAATCTGGTCCAACAAGTGAAATTAGGATATGTTTTGATTTTATTGTATTTTTCATCTCAAGCAATTTCGACTGATTTGAATACCTAACCTGAAATTAAGCGAGGCTCTCAATCAGAGGTGCGCTATTAGTTTTACCTAACTATAATATTATTCAACTGCTGTGTTTGCAGAGACTGCAGTGCCCAACTTGGATATAAGAGAACAGCAAATCGGCTGATTTCAATAGGGTCAAGTAGAAGGTATATATATGATTATAATAATAAGAAAATAATAATAATAATAATACTAATACCAATACCAATACCAATACCAATACCAATACCAATACCAATACCAATACCAATACCAATACCAATACCAATACCAATACCAATACCAATACCAATACCAATACCAATACTAATACTAATAATCATAATGATAATAGTAATAATAAATAGCCAACAGAGTAGATGTGCGTTTCGTTGACCACAAGGCAAAGGAAATCTGGCTAGTTGAAATGAGCTGTCCATGGATCGACAATCGCAGAAAGAAAATCGTAGAGAAAACTATGGTAAAAAGTATGGAGCCCTACGATTAGAACTAAAAAAACAGCACCCCGGGTATAAAGTACAACAGTTTAATATCATCATTGACGTACTGGGGGATGGTCGGAAGAACTAGACCAATCTATGAGGAAGTTTTTTGGTGCTCGATCAAAGTGTGTTTTGCAAAGAATGCAGAAGGCCATTATCTCGTCCTTACTAAACATAACCCGTACATTTAAAGCAACTATTACATGAGTTTGGAACATTACTGACACTATTTTTTATATATCGAACACTATTTTAATAAGAAATAACACAAAAATACAAGTTTTTTTTAATTATTTTTATTAGAATTGAAGACTGAAATATTTTTTTAAACTATATAACGTTACGGAACATTTTATAATTGTGACTATTTTTTATATATCTATATTTCTCTCTATATATATTTTTATATATCTTTTAAGGATTTATAACCAATCAGTATATTGTAAAATAGATTTATAACCATTATTTTGTTATTCTTTATAAATACATAGTTTCTTGTAGGCCCCATAGGCTACGCTCTGCGCCCTATGGGAGTCATATAATTTGCATATGGACGTTTAACTACTGCACATAATAATAATAACAATAACAATAACAATAACAATAGCAATAGCAATAGCAATAGCAATAGCAATAGCAATAGCAATAGCAATAGCAATAGCAATAGCAATAGCAATAACAATAGCTATAGCAATAACAATAACAATAATAATAAAAAGTATTGACATTTCTAAGCTGACGGTTTTCAATTTCACAGATAGACTTTGGATAGGAGTTGTCATCGTAACTATCCGACATTATCATAGTGTTGGTTTTATCCTGTGACACCTGAAGGCCATATCTTTTAAAAAGCTTGTGCATGATCTCGATGGCACGTTTTAGTTTCTCAGCTGAGTCTGTCAGTATTGTCAGGTCATCAGCATATCCAAACCAAGCAAGGGTAACATTCCGGAACTTCTCTCTTCTATGCGCTGTGCACGGTCAGTTGCTTCATTTGGTATACTGTATTGAATTCAATGTGAATGTTTTGTTGTAGACATTCATGTTCAAAAATGCGTAGTATAAAGTCCAAGTACAGATTAAAACAGTAAGGACTTTCACATCCACCTTGTCTTACTCCACTCGTTGTTCTAAAAGCCTCTCCCATTTCCTCATCAGTCATAACAGCAGGACTCCAAATAGATGGACTCTAATAGGCGTAGTAGTACATCTAGGCTATTGTCACCCTTTACATTACGTTTGTACATACTGATAAACATCCAATCAAAGACAGCTTTCAAATCAATGAATCCAACGTATAAATCTTCTTTTCTTTCGTGGAATATCTGTTGGACACGTCTAAGACAGTATATGGCATCTTGACATCCCCTATTGGAGCGAAGCCGAACTGGCCTTTCAGAAGATTATTTTCATACCATTGTTGTAATCGACCTAGTATTATCACACAAAGTATCTTAAGCTGTGTAGAGCTGATAGATAGGCCTCGGTAGTTGTTTGGGTCGTTTGAGTTTCCCTTGTTCTTGTACAACGTTTTCAGTCTGCAGTATTTCCAGTTAGCTGGTATGTCATTCTGTTGTCATATGTCTTCATAGAGAACAGTTAATTCTAT
Source organism: Diadumene lineata (assembly GCA_918843875.1). NCBI lineage: Eukaryota > Metazoa > Cnidaria > Anthozoa > Actiniaria > Diadumenidae > Diadumene > Diadumene lineata. Next base: position 10,243,282 of record OU974076.1, read on the forward strand.
CAGGCAATCAGAATCAGATACAAGGGCTTGTAAAAGTTCTGCTGGTGTATCAGTGGTTGCCTTTTGGTGCTTAAATTTGTTTATTGCAGAGAGAATTTCAAGTTCATCTGGGGGTTCGCTGTTAATATCATCAGCAGTCGGTACACCATGAAATGAGCCATGAAGGTAAGTAGGAAGCTCCATCAACTCTTGTGGTGTGTTGTTTGAAAGTTCTTTGTTGAAATATTCTTTAAAGTGTTCTTTGAGGGTGGTACAAGAAGATGGTAAGAGTGCTTTATTATTGAAGGCGCCGTGATGTTTAGCGTTTCTGAAAAGCTTCTCTAGGTTTTTTCATGCTGCTGCTTCATTAATGGTGTCGGCTTTTTCTTTGTAGAAGTTTCTCTTCAGTACATCTGCTCTTTTCTTGATATGTCTTGATAGAAGTCTGTACTGCACCTTATCATTTGGATACGATAATTTATTACGTTTTGATTTCAGCATGCTTAATTCCTCGTCATCTCGCCATGGTAGATTTACATATCCATTTTTCATGTTCTTTTTAGGTAATACTTTCTCAGCCGTGACTGTAAGTTCGTCTGTTAATACAGTAACGCAAGTGTTAACATCAGGATGGTCTTCAGTTAAATGCTTTATTTTAATGATGTTGTTCTTTTGCATGGCTGGGTCCTTTAGACTGCTATAATCTGTTTTTGGTCTTTTCCGGTTGTGTTTTGGTTTTTGTCGAACTTGTTTACGAAGTGGAATAGCCCATCGTTGAACATAAAACATCTGTGGTCACTATTCAGAGTGGTATCAGATAAGTAACTGTTCTTTACTCTACAATCATGACAATAGGAGGCCAGTGTTTGAGTAGCCAAAGCATAGTCATATATACCGTGTTTCCTGTTACCTGACTGGTCACGAATCTTATACGCTCTCGATTTTTTGCAAGTTAAACCATCTCTACTTCACAATAATGGAAACTTCAAAGTATTTATACTACGAAGAGGATTCCTTTAAATGGTCTGGCTCGTTTGAAGAGCTGCAGAAGCTTGTAAATGCACTTTTATTGGAAATGAAGATCAATTCCGAAAATGTCGAACTTTCCGAAGACAAAGCTCACAATGCGCTTACGTACAAATGAGTATTCGGTAAGATTTTACCAAACAAGCCACAAAATCAGGATTTTTGGACCCAACAATCTACTGATGGACAGAGTCTATGATCTTATCAAAGCACCATCTAAAGATACAGAAGAATCTGAAGACGAAAGTGACGACAACAACAATGTCAATGATGAAGATATTGAGTTTCTTAAAGAAGAAATGGTCGTTGTCAAGAAAGATTTATTACTCATAAAATCACAACTAAAGTTGGCGATTAACAACGAGCAAAAACACGATATATCAAATGAATTGAAGCTTTCAAAAATGGAAAATCAAGGGTTACAAGAAGTAATTAATATTCAAAAAAAATGAAATATGTAAACTTAAAGAAGAGAACCAAAGCCTTTTAAAAGTAATCAGTCTTTTATCTGTCCAAAGTAGTGACAATGAACCTATTGAATTTATGAAAACAAAGGCAGCGAAAGACAACAATGGCGTTATTGATCTCACTGTGCAAACAAACTTAGCCAAAGGCGATAATGATAGTTCTCCGGATCTCGAAGGAAACAAATCAGAAAATACCAAAATAAAGAAAAAGAAAATAAAAAAAACTGTAACAAAAAATCAAGAAAATGTTGCTAAACCAACGGACAATTCTGCTGGTAATGCTAATGAAAAAGTACAAAGCAATGACCGACAACCTAGAAAAACGGGTAATTCTGCTAGTAATAGTGACAAAGAAGCGCAAAGCAGTGATCCACGACAAAGTAAGAAAACAACGTACATAGTCGAAGACTCTATGACCTCCAAGCTAGATGGTTGGAAGATGTCTTCCGCATCCTCCAAAATCATAGTAAAATCTTTTTCTGGAGCTACGTCGAAAGACATGTTGGATTATATCAAACCTATCGTCAGGAGAAATCCAGATCACATTGTATTACATGTTGGCACTAATGATCTTAGCAGTTCTGCTGATGCAACCACCGTTGCTGATAGTATCACAAGTATCTGTGATTACATCGAGAAAGAATTACCAGCTACGAAAATTTCTATATCTGATATCATCATAAGAAAAGACTCACCAGCAATTGATAGTGTAAGAAAGCAAATAAATAAGAAGCTTAAAGTATTTTGCCGATCACGTGACTGGACTGTAATTTCAAACGACTCCATAGCTGAAGATGAAATTAATCCTTAAGGTATTCATCTCAATAAGAGAGGTGTTCTTAAATTTGCTAGTTCTATTATTAATCATTTGAAATCATATCATTGACATGATTTAAGAATGGATGATAACTTTTTATTTATACCTAGAAGTATTAATGCCGATAGTAATGGTCAGGATATCCCTAAATTAAGAGGTTTTAAAATGGCCTCACTAAATATAGCGAGTTTACCATACCATATTGATGAATTAAGATCATGGATTGAGACTAACAGTTTTGATTTGTTGGCAATCAATGAAACAAGGCTTGATGACTCGATACATGATTCAATTGTTAAGCTAAATGGCTATGACATAAAGATAGAAATCGTAATGGAGGAGGGGTTTGTCTCTTTATAAAGCAATCTATTAATTATAGTGTTCGTAAAGATCTTTTAATAGACGGCCTGGAGTGCCTTTGTGTAGAGATTATCAATCCACATGCAAAACATTTTACTATAATATCATGCTATAGACCTCCAAATGCTTCAAACGTCTTTTTTGATTACTTAGAGTCTGTTATTTCAAAATTGGATAGAGAAGAAAAAGAAATAATAATCCTAGGTGACCTGAATTGCAATATGCCAGATAAGAATAATTCCAACGTAAGAAAACTGAATGAGATAATCGAAATATTTCAATTTTCGCAAGTAATCGATTGTCCCACAAGAATTACGAGCAATTCAGAAACACTTATAGATGTTATAATCTCTAATAAGCCAGAAAGATTGATAGCATCAGGGGTATTTCACCTAGGAATAAGTGACCATAGTCTTATCTATTCAATTCGAAAAACTTCTACTTCTCTTAAACTACAACCTAAACTTGTCACAACAAGACAATTTAAACATTTCGACCCTATCAAATTTAATAAAGATCTGCGCACTAGAAAATGGGATACCACTGGTACTCGGGATGTTAATTTATTATGGAATCAATGGTATTCTAATTTTCTTAGTGTAGCGGATGCAAATGCTCCACTAATAACTAGAAGGGTGAGAAGTAGACCATCTCCCTGGATGACTGCAGAAATAAGAGAATTGATTATTTCCAGGGATAAACTTAAGGCTCAAGCAGTCAAAACTAAAGATACCGATATATGGAATCAATACAAAAGAGCTCGTAACATTACAAACCGAAAAATTAAAAATACAAAAGCTACATACTATCGTGAAAGTATCCGTTCAAGTGGAAATAATATGAATGAAATTTGGCATACTATAAATCAATTATCAGCTCGTAAAACTAAAAACAACCACATCAATCAAATCAATAATCAACTAGACACTCAGAGAGTGCTTACTCGGGGTACTTGCAAGGAGAGATTTGTAAATTTGAGGCATTGAAAACTCCAGTTTCGTATAATAGCATCTTAGCGTCATTGAACATTCGTGGCAACTATTGTGGTAAATATTTTCGGGGGTAGTTTATAATTTTTATGTTGTGCACGTACTGATTTGAAGGTAAAATGTTGGAGTATATTTTTTCTTGTATTTCTGCTTTGCAAGCGCAAAATTCTCATGGATTTGAAATACACAAAGCATGCAGAAAAAGATATGTATGTTTACTAGATCAGCTGAAGAAGTTATTGCATGCCGGTGTTTCATATATACTACATCCTAACTTAAAGTAAACTTACAATAATTATTTTTATGATTGAGATTTTTGTTAGTATGAGATATATGTGTGAACGTTTTCAAAACATCTTTTGAATTTGATTTCAATGGCTTACACTTCCTTGTTCTAAGATTTTGCATTTTATGTTTTCCTGATCGATGCACATTTTTGATTACCAGCCCCTTCTTTTTGAATTTCGAATGCCATAAATAACACTTAATCATAGGACAGTGTTTGACTTCGTCATGAAGAAAATTACATTTATTGACATAACAATGAATCTTAGATGACATTGGTATATTTTTTACAATATATTTTCGCATTCTTTTCCTCATTTGTCTGCTTTTATTCATTATACGGGTTATTTGTTTGACTGGAATTCTACTTGGTTCTCGATCACGTTACACTGGTTACAGTGCTCGAAGTTTGATGTGTGTTCCATCATCTATAGAAATAAACTTGGCACAACGTGACCTTAATTCCAATCTGGACGTGCAATATTTATTATCAATAAAACATGAATCAACTGACAATTCTAAAGTTTTCTCAAAGACATCACAATCATTTTCTAAAGACGCGAAGAAACGGTTGAATGCGGCCTACAACATGGCGTAAAAGAAGGTTGGCAACTATGCATGACACAGCGGGGGAAAAAAACAGACAATAAACGAACAAATTAGCACTACAACTAATTGGCACAACTTTCAGTACAAATAATTGATAAACAAAACACAGTTATCGTTGTCACAGACCAGCAAAGAAGCGAATTTGTCTTCGAGTGATGCGATTCCAACATGGCGTCTTTGTAACTGGGAACAAGAAAGCTGGTGCTTTCATTGTTTGAGTTCGTTTCGGTTTGAGTCTCAGTATTTGTATTCATTTGAGTTTCGTTTGAGCTTTGCGAGTCGATTCGAAAATGACGCTCTTTGACATCTTTTAGTGTGAGTCTACCGCGAACGGTGTGTGCATTTGTATGTAATTTGAGCTTATCATCTGCATTCGTTTTCGTCGACATCTTGTGCAGAACTGTACAGAAATTGACAAGTTCAGTTTCGGCGAAATGTCTTGTGACATCGCTCGTGGTCACTGTAGTCTCCTTGACGACCATGACATCTAGTTCCTGTGTCAACCAATGATATCTACTTCCGGTAAATTTGGGCTTCCTGTGGGCTCCACGGCCACGAAAGACATGCGCAGTAACTTGCAATTTTCAAAAATTCTGCATGATACATACATAGATAGACTGAAGCCGAAACCTTAACTCGGGGCCCCCTTGGGGGGTACCCCGGGTAATCAGAGCCAAAAATCATAGCTAATACACTTAACGCACATTTTACTCAAATTGGTAAAAAACTAGCATCAGATATACCCCAGGGTTCAACCAGTTTCGAACAGTATCTGACAAAATCACTTGATAGTTTTCAATTTAGAGAGATTCCTAATTCAGAAGTTTTTGATTTACTTACTAAGATCGATCCGGACAAGGCAACTGGTCTGGATAATATATCAGGACGACTGTTAAAAGAAGCTGCACTGGTTGTGTCTCCGTCAATATGCCACATTTTCAATAGGTCTTTAGCTACTGGGATCTTTCCTTCGGATTGGAAAGTGGCAAAAGTTTTCCCTTTGCACAAGGGGGACGAAAAAGATGTACCCAGTAATTACAGGCCTATTTCAGTATTGTCTGTAGTTACAAAGATATTCGAAAAACTGGTTTACAAACAGCTTTATTCATACTTATGTGAACACAATATTTTGACTCACAATCAGTCAGGCTTCCGAGCATCGTACTCAACTAATACTACTTTAATAGATGCTACAAATGATTGGCTGGAGAACATAGATAATGGTTTAATAAATGGAGTGGTACTTCTAGATTTAGCCAAAGCGTTTGACACGGTAGATCACAAGATATTGTTAGATAAACTGGCATGCTATGGTGTTAATACTAATGCTTTAAAGTGGTTTAATTCATACTTAAGCAACCGTTCACAGAAATGTTTTGTAAATGGTGTTTTTTCTGATCCAATGAACATATCCTGTGGAATTCCTCAGGGATCCACCCTAGGTCCATTATTGTTCATTGTGTATGTAAATGATCTGCCACATTGTGTCGAACAAGCTAAACCTAGAATGTATGCTGATGATACATCATTAACATTTTCCTCTAGCAACATAAAGAATTTGGAGGAAAATGTTAACAATGAACTTGAAAATGTAGGGGAGTGGCTAATGGCCAATAAGCTGAGTTTAAATGTTACAAAAACGGAATACATGCTTATTGGATCTCAGCCTAAATTAGCTTCTATCCCTACACATCCTCTAATTAAAATTGGAAATACCCATATCAAGAGAGTAAAATCCACAAAACTCTTAGGAGTGTTAATCGATCAAACACTGTCATGGTCTGACCAAATTGAACTTATTGCCAAAAAGGTTTCTATGGGTATCGGTGCCCTCAAACAGGTTCGTCCTTTTGTTCCATATGAAACATTAATCACAATATATAATGCCCTTATCACTCCGTACTTTGACTATTGTGATATTGTCTGGGGTAATTGTAACAAGGGCCTGTCAGACAGACTTCAGAAATTGCAAAACCGGGCAGCAAGAGTGATTACACAGTCAGACTATGAAATTAGGTCGGTTGACATCCTCCAAACACTAAAATGGGATAACCTAGAACAAAGAAGGTTCAAGCACAAAGCATGTACAATGTTTAAAGTACTAAATAATGGAGCACCCTCTTATCTAAGCTCTGATTATAACATCATAGGAGACACTTGCAAGTATAACCTTCGAGAGAGTGAAACCAAGTTAACTCTCCCTAAGGCAAAGACAAGTGCTCTACAAAGAAGTTTTAGATATGAGGGTGTTAAAACCTGGAATAGCTTGCCACCTTCAACTAGAATGGAAAAAACATTTCATACTTTTAAACGTAAATTACAAAACTATAACTGATTATTTAAGATTGTATATACATATAAATTTTTAGAACATATTGTAAATGAATTTTATATATACACTCACGGCTCCCATGGAAAGCAATTTTTAAAATTGATGGGACTACCGTGAATAAATAAAGGTGATTCATTCATTCATTCATAGTCAAGGGTCTTGGTGGTATGACCCTCATTACTGTGAAATGTTGTTAAGTGAGGTTGTTTGTGTTTGAAGTAGGTATTGAACATACCCAGTGAATTCTTTACACAGAAACCAGTCAGTGCTTCGCCATTCTCATTGCACTCGAAGCTGGTACTGTAGTTCTTATTTCGACCATATTGGGTAGGTTGAAGGTGTTTTACAAGTTGTAGTTGTATTGAAATCACCCAGAAATAGTTGTTCGACATTATCATAAGCCAGGTATACCTCCTTTTGTAACTGTGTCCAGAACTCAGCTCTTTGGGTGTCATTTTCAGGTATTGTAGGGCAGTTTGTTGGAGCATATAGACAGTAAACTCGAATATTCAGACCTACATACTTTATGTCAATCCACATCATACGAGGGCTGATTTGGGAGATTTGTAAGACTTTCTGCTTAGGATCACGTTTTACAGCAATTGCAACTCCATGTAGTCGTTTTCTGTCATGTCCACTCCAATATGTAGCCCATGTAGTTCCGCCTTGGGTTGTTATCATACGGCTATCTTTCCCTGTTCTTCTAAATTCAGTTAATGTTAGAAGACTGATGTTCTTTTTCGATGCAAGTTCTAATAAGCTATCCAGTCGATCTTCGACCTTATCTGAGCAGGATTGAACGTTCAATGTCATTGAAGCCTTTTTGCTTCTAGTAGAAGTGTTAGTCGTGTTAGTAGTTGACTTTGACTTTGTAGTTGAATCTGTTATTCGGTGTTGGATGGTTTCAGGGGGCTGAATAAAGGCGTCTTCCCTGAATGTAGTTGTCTTTTTACAATATTTTCGTGAACAAATAAAATGAGAAAAAGAATGATTATCTGCGTGAGAATAGTCGTCAGTCAATGGAACCTGTATTATATTGTTGTTGTTCACAGTTCTTGATTTCGCATAATTATGAAGTGAACGATGCGTAACAATCGTTTCAATTTTGTTCCTTCGATGAAATTCCCTTTCCCTAACTTTCTTTCCAGATCTTTTACCTCGAAATCCATTGAAACTGTTGCACTGAACATTATCTGTATGGTAGTTGGAATAACCATATCCATATTCATCGTTATAAGGTGTTGTTGCTTCATGATAGTTGTAGCAGTTTGTGAAGTCAGGCATGATGTATTATTTCACACGATTCCAATGAATTTAGACTTTCTCGTAGAAGATAAACGTATAAAGTCCAGATAGGCGATACAGTATTTCAAAAACTAAAACTTTTTAAAATCGAAATAAAATTATGTACACTTAGAAGTGTCTCAAAACTAAAAAAATTAAGAGAGCTAAAAGAACGTCCGACTTCGTCACGGTGGGCCCTTACACTTCAATAACAATAACAATAACAACAATAATAATAACTGAAAGGAATAAGCTAGCTGAATGGACATTCATAATTGTAAATACTGTATAGTATAGCTTATTACTGTTCCCGCTATACTATTAATCATGTGAAATTCAATAAAAGTGTCAATAATAATAATAAGAAAGTAGTAAGAAAGTTTGAGGAAAACTCGTCGAGGTGTGGACACCAGACCTTGTTGAAAGACGCAAGAAAATATGCCGAAGAACTTGGTATGACGCTAAAATTGCATTATCCTAGCCCAACTTGCGTTGGTTCAGATGGCAAAGAGATCCCCGTAAAAAAGAGCAGCGTGAAGATCAAAGATCTTAGTCAACAAGAACTTAAGGATGTCATTGCTGAGGAGAAGTGGCAAGGGAAGGTATTGAATCAACATTGGAATGATCAAACTATCAACACTAAAAGATGCTTCGAATGGTTGAAGAGCTGGAGCTTATGCCCCTCGAATGTTATTGCAGTGATGCATGAATTGTACAAGCAACTACTACAAACCAAATTGTACTATGGAAAAAAGACCGGTTTACCTACAGCAGATATAATGTGCAGATTGTGTAGTACAGAGCCCGAGAGCGTTCCCCACATACTGGCTGGCTGTTCATCGATGGCACAGACAAAGTACTTGTGGAGACACAACTCAGCATTAAACGTATCATTCTTTGAATTACTCAAAGAGTGTGATCTAGTTGATAGAATACCACCATGGTATTCTCCAGTGGTACCCAAGCCACTCTACGAGAACACTGACTATAAAGCATACTGGGATGTGCCCGTCTATGCTGAGAACACCGAGGTACGTGCCAATAGGATTGATGCTCGTACAATCAATCACAAGAAAAATATAATAACAACACTAGAGATTAGTTGCCCATGGACGGAAAATCGTGACAAAAAAGATGACGAAAAGACCCGGAAGTATGCTCCCCTCAGATTTAAGTTAAAACAGCAATATAAAGGGTACAAGCTAGAGCAATATAACATTATAATAGATACTCTTGGGGGATATTTCAACCGAGGTTGAAGAGCGAATGATAAAGTTACTGGGGAAGAAAGGCAGTGAAGTGCTCAGGAAGATGGAAAAACAGTAATATCGTCCACTTTGAACATTGCACGCGATAGTTTAAGACTCATTTGTGATTAGAACTTTAATTAATATGGATAAGTAAATACACTGTATTAGAGACATTTGAACTTTAACTAGAACAATTTGTATAGGTAATAAGATGGTTTCGAGTTCAATTTGGAATTAATTTGCACGAGTTTGTTTTTCAAAGAGTTCGTAATTGACTCTTTGAAAAACAAATGAGTGCAAATTAATCCAAATTGAACGAGAAACCATCTTATTACCTTTTAATAATATACTTGCAAAAAATTCAACCATTTTATCGATTTTTAAAAGCATTTGGTTTAGATTTTTATTCAAATTCGAACGAGCGTGCGCCGATGAGGCGTGATGATGTCGTCATCTAGCAAGCGCTCAAAGCGAAAATTGAAAACTTTTAAACGAGATCTCGCTCAGTTTTTTGCAGATTTCTTGAGTATTTTTGTAAAAATTCAAAATTTTTGCAAATAGAAATTTTTAGAAAATTAAAATTATTCTCTATAAAGTAAAAAAATCCAAAAACATGAAGTTTTAGGGCGTATTTGGTCTTTTGAATCAAGTTGTAATTTGCACTGGTATTACAAATTTCTGCACTGGTGTTACAGCTTTCTGCACTGGTGTTACAGCTTTCTGCACTGGTGTTACGCCTGAACTGCACTGCTCTCGACCAATCGAGGATTTTTGCAAGTTTATTATTAGATAAGTAATTTATATTAGTATATTAGTCATATAGTTTTTAGTCACTTCATTAAGAATCTTAGAATTATTTGTTTTTTTAACCAATTTACTTTTAATATATAATCTATTCATGAATATTTATACAGAATAGGATTTTTTCTATTTCTTTTTTATGAAGATTGGATATACTTATGTATTTAATTATTATATAGGAATTTGTATTGTTTATATGGCCTTAAGGTTTCGCTTTGCGCCCTTCTGTGCCTACTTTGCTATATAGCATCATGGACGTTTTAACACTGCTGTACATAATAATAAGTTTATTTCCACTAAAAAAATCGCAAACGATGAATTACACAGTGGTTACAAAATTTCAAAAACCTACATACAACATGTATTTACAAAATCTTAAAATGGCATATAGTATATTATGATATCTTAATACGTGTAATGTTATTGCAATAATGGCTTTTCCGTCACCATGACAACCACTCCACAACAACTTTATAAAGTACGCACATTTTTTTGTCAACCTCATTCTGACGAAGACTACCACAGAATAGCCGAAACGTTAATACATATCAACTCCACGTGTCTCAATCCGAAAAGCCGACTTCAACGATTTTATATGACCGAGCACGAAAGCCTCACGACTACTGTTATTGCAATTGTTTCCTATAAAACGACTGTCCATTGGCTATTTGGTGTTATTTAGATTAGAATTCATCATTCTCATTGTACTAGGGAAGAAACTACGACGTAATCTTTCAGTTCTGCATTTAAAAAGTGTAAAGTGTAATGTATTTAGTTAATATATAAACAAAATGACAAAAATAGAAATATTTTGGAAAATGATTACACAACGTAATAAATAGGGCGATGAACGATCAGTACTACCCTATACCAAGCATACTATGCAATGACAGTTTAATTTTATACTTTCAGACCTTGCCCTCTTGGGTCCGCAATTCATGAGATTGGACATGCAATTGGCTTCTTTCACGAACATGTTAGACCAGACCGTGACCGATATGTCACAGTAAACGAGACAAACATGATAAATAGTAAGGAACAATCGATAGAACTGATGAAAAAATCTATTAAAAAACAAACAAACCAGCAAACAGTACGGTATTTAGCCTCTTGCTAAACAAAGTAAATATACAACTTAGGTAACATAACATAACAAAACATAACAATGTATGACCAAACGCATTCACCGGTATTCATTAACTTAACATTATTGTAAATTCGTTAGTCAGCAAACTATCTGCAAATATCACACTTAAACAGGAAGTTCCGGTATAAAAGGAGGGACCACGCCCCCTTCCACGCGAGATCTGAGATTCAAATTCATAAATTTGAAATTTAAAATGGCGGACGGCAGCGGGTATTTTGTTGAGTTCAAAGAAAGCAAAAAAACATAGCAAAAAATGCTTGTAAAAAATCTTTTTGCTCATTAAAACATTACTGAAATGATGATATTGCTTAATGTTAAGTATATTATGGATATAGTTGATAAAAAAATGCGAAAACATTTTAACACGAAAATGTAAACAAACCTCCGAGTATTGACAGCGATGTTTTCGCCGACCAATCGATATTTTTCCGCCCTTACCTTGACCTTATGCCTCGTGTTTGAGCGGGAAAAGGTGCTGAAAAGTTGAACATAGCTGTAGTCCAGCTTTAGTTAGTTTGCTATTAGTTATAATGTCAAAAAAGCCGGGCTTCAGGTTCATCACCAAGCTCGAAAAGTCTACGAGGAAATAGAGTTGAGTTTATCCAGATAACACTGAGATAAAGTGACAAAGAGCAAACAGAACACTTGGGAGAAATATTACTTGATTTGCACACGAAAATAACCAACAAGAAAGGCCAAAAAGAAGACTTCAGATAATCATCCATTATCTTGAACAATTACGAATAGGTAAGAGTGTCAATTTGCTATAAAAGTTTCTGTAAAACATGTTTTTTTTAAATCAAAATATAAGGAGTGAAGTTTTTATAGGCTTCATAGAAACGCAAATGATTTAATTTACTCCGATCAGCAACTCAAACCTAGGCCGTGATTGTTATTTTTATGCTTGGAATATTTATGCAATTCTTTAATATATTGTATCTCAGTTGATTTCCCTGTATAAAACATGTATGCAAATACATTGTTTTGCAGCATTGTTTTGTAAACAGATCTTGCTGAGTGATCAAATGTTTTCCCCATGACACAACATAAGCATATGCCACAAATGATTTATTATTGGTCACAGATTGTTCATACTGCATACTTATTATTATTATTAATTCTTTTTATGATGGACAATATCATATGTAAAGGGAAAAAAGCATAAGTATGCTATGCTAGTATAGCAGTGTTGAGGCTTATCCTCAACAAGTTGTTTCCGTTTCCGGTTTGTCCTTATTGTGACGTCACTCCCCTCGAGTGTCGGTGGTTTTTTTTGTGTGTTCGCACGAGGTTTGCAAATGTAATTCGCCGTGGTCATATTTTGGTGAGTTTTTTCGCTTCTTTTTTACTTTATTTCGTTTTATTTCGCCTCTGTATGTTTGTGAATTATTTCAATGTGTATTTTTTAGGTTTTCACCGGTTCTCAGTGTGATTCAGTGGATATTTATGTGTAAAAAATGTGGATTTGTCAGTCACGAATAAACTACTGTTTTGAGCCGCGTTTGATCCAGTTATCTCTACGGCGTACGTTTCTGTAGCCTCTACATTTGTGAAAACCAAAGCGACCTGTTAGTGCAATGGAAGCTGAAGGTCCGCTTATTGCAAGAGTTTATGGATTAGATCAAAGTCGAAGAGGTTATTTATCTGTGCTTTCAAGAGTGTGCAATGAAGTCGAAAGGTTAGCGACCAATGTTAATTATGACGATGCTAATTATCTAAATTCTCGCCTACAAAATGCTTGGAGCCAATACGAACACTGCTGTGGACAATATTTTGCTTTACTAGACGAGAACTGTGAGAAATATAACGAGGTTAAGTCACAATATTTGATGCAAAGATCAAGAAAATTATATTATGGTGATAAACTACAGAAAATATGTGAAGAATGCCAACAATGTCATGCTTCGTTACACGCCATCGCCGAATCGAGAAATCAGTCAATCAAAGCTGCTGAGAGTGCTATTCTGATTGAAATGAAAACCCTAGAAATGGAAATAAAGAAAAGGGAACTTGAACTGGAGTTAACAAGATTGGAGAGTGAAATCGAGGTAAATAAGAAAATGAGAAATAATAACAATGTGAATGAACCCCAAGTGTTTTCCCATGTGAGGGAACAACGTGACTGTGCGTCCCCGACGCATCGTGTGCAACCAAATAAAGAAGTCCCACTGACTTCATCATGTCAAACCATTCCATTAACCCCACCCGTGTCTATTTTTCAAAGTACCGTGAATGGCCAAAATGTTCCATTAACGCCACCTGTGTCTGCTTTCCAATCTACCTCGAACAGTTTAAATACTCTATCAAGATCAACTGTATCTGCCAATCCAAGTGCCTCGAATAGTACAAATGTCTCTTTCACGCTACCCATGACTACTTCTCCAAGCGCATCGGCTGATGTTATAGTCAATGGCTTAACACCACCCGTGTCTACTTTTCCAAGTTCATCGACTCACCAGACATCTAATTTAGCACCACCTTACGGTTTCCTGTGTTCCTCCACGACCACAGTCAGACAGCCTTTGTTCCAGCAAAGTCAGCCATTTAGTTGTAACGTGCAACCACCGCAGACCACTCTAGTTTCAAGTGCCTTTTCTCCACCCAAGTTTACTACAAGCAACTTTCCCGGTTCTTACCAACATATTAATGCGCCATACGCATCATCGCCGATTCCGGTAACCACACCTCCGGTCACACATATTACACCGTCGAGGAATCTGTCAGGACAGTTGCCTCCCAATTATCATGGGGGGGCAATGATGAATGATACTCCTATGTATAAAATGGCCGCAGACCAAACACCGGATGCAACTGACCACGCCCCGTCGAGCAAAGAGGAGAGCCTTTTTGCGAACATTGCCTCAGCGATAACTAATATGAGTTTGATTCAAGACCTGCCGAAGGTTGAAGTACAAAGGTTCGACGGTTCCCCTGAGCGATATCCTACATTCCGTCATCGTTTCCGGCAAATGGTGGAATCACGTGCTTTAGATGAAGCAGTAAAAATGACGCTCTTACTGCAATTTCTTGAAGGGCCAGCTCTGAAGGCTGTGCAGCGGTACGAAGCTCTACCAGGAGGACTGAGAAATGCATTAAAAACACTTGAAGAACGTTTCGGCCGTCCGTCACAAATTGTTCGCGCATGTGTTGAGACTCTTACAAAGGGTCCTGTGATACAGAACAACGACAAACAAGCTTTGCAACAGCTGGCAGACGATGCACAAGTAGTTTACGACATCCTTGAATCTATGGGTTACCTAAATGAGATGAACACTGAAAATTTAGAACGTATCGTTTCACGCCTTCCCAAGTGGGCGCAGACAAAATTCATTGGGACCACAAACAAGAAACGGAAGTACAAGGAGATGCCGAGCTTCAAGGATGTCGTTGACTTTCTGAAGGATCGTGCGGATGTGATGAACCACCCCTTCTTATCAAGGAATGAAGCAGTGTCTAAGAGCGCCAGCACAAACCCGATCGCAAGACAGGCCACGACTTCTAGAGAGAGATCAACGAGCGTTAAAGTAACCACGCTAGCCACCACCAAGAAGGAGGAACGATGCTTTATGTGTAACAACCCTCACCGCCTCTATCGTTGCGAGTCGTTCAAGTTAAAAACTCCCAAGGAAAGAAATGAATTCGTCAAAGCCAACAAGATATGCTTTAACTGTCTAAGTTCCACTGAACATAACTACAAGAACTGTAAGTGTTCTGTAAGGTGCCAAGTGCCCGGTTGCGGCAAAGCACATCATTCCATGCTGCACTTTCCTGAATCTAACGATTCAAAACGGCGAGAGACAAGCCAACCTGAAACTAAGCAAGCAGTAAACAACAGTGTCAACACCTCCGCACCGTCGCACACAAGTACAACGGGAACTAACCTTACAGTTGCTGTCGATGATCAAGACATTATGCTGCAAGTGCTGCCTGTAAAAATTGTTAATGATGAATCTGATGTCATCACAACTTACTGCTTGATAGACTCTGGTTCGGACGTCACTTTAATAGACCCGTCGTTGGTAAAGAAGATGAATCTCAAAGGAACTCCCGGCAATCTGATTCTCAACACCGTAAGCAACAGCGATGTTAATAATCAAGCAATAAAGGTTAGCTTTAAACTAGCGTGTCTCGACGAGGAAGATAACAGTGTTGTTAACGTTGAAACAGCCTGGGCAGTGAAAGAACTTTCCATACCTATTAAGCAGAGAAAGATAACAAATCGTATCGCTCAGTGGCCACATCTGAAGGAAGTGCCTTTTCCTGATGTCGAGCTAAAGAAAGTATCAATACTACTCGGGACTAACGTCAGTCAAGCATTTGTTCCCATCGAAGTAAGGAAAGGAAAACCCAACGAACCAATTGCCATAAAGTGTTGTCTTGGTTGGAGTATCCTCGGCGGTGCCAATGGTGCTGGGTCTGAAAAGGAGTACTCAAGTTCGAACTTTGTCACTAGTGAAGACACAACACTAAGCCACCAATTGCAAGAGTTCTGGCGGATTGAGTCTTATGGCACCGATAATAATGTCAAAACCAAGACCTTTTCTGTAGAAGATCAACAAGCCATGAAGATCATCAACGACACCATCAAGAAGAAAGAAGGTCACTATCAGATGGGGCTCTTATGGAAAGAAGAACAGCCATCTCTACCTGATAATCGAGTCATGGCAGAGGCACGACTTCAGCATCTGAAGAAACGTTTTCAACGAGATCCTACCCTAGAAGCTAAGTACAAAGCTGTGATCGATGATTACGAAACAAAGGGGTACGCAAGGAAACTGTCTCCTGAAGAAACGACTACCAAGAGCAACATCACGTGGTACCTCCCGCACCATCCAGTGCTAAACCCCAACAAGCCGGGCAGAGTAAGGGTAGTCTTCGACGCAGCTGCAAGGTTTGCAGGAACATCCCTCAATGATTGTCTCCTTCAAGGCCCAAGTCTGACCAACGACATCTGTGGAGTACTGATGCGCTTTCGTCAACACCCAGCTGCATTTACCGCCGACATTGAAGCCATGTTTAATCAAGTAAGGGTAACACCAGCTGATACAGACGCGCTGAGGTTTCTATGGTGGTCGGAAGGCGTTGATCAACCCCCTGATGAGTACAAGATGCTCGTGCATCCTTTTGGGGCGAAGTCATCGCCATGCTGTGCAAATCAAGCCCTGAAAGTCACCGCCGAAGCTGGTAGACAGAGATACAGCCCCGAAGTGATTGAGACTGTGCATCGAAACTTTTACGTTGACGATGTATTAAAATCCACCGCGTCAACTGAAGAGGCTGTCGACGTAGCCACTGGTCTTGTAAGTCTGCTGAAGGAAGGAGGCTTCCGCCTAACGAAGTTCACAAGTAACCGAAGGGAAATCCTTGCGGTCCTGCCCTCTCAAGAACGAGCAAAGCCGAGCTTAAACCTTGACCTGGATGAACTTCCCATCGATCGTACCCTGGGTATTTGGTGGGACGCGGAGTCGGATGTGTTTCAGTTCAAAGTCATTCCTGCTGAGAAGCCAAACACGAAGAGAGGAGTGCTAAGTGTAGTGAGTTCGTTGTTTGATCCACTGGGGTTCTTGGCGCCATTCGTGCTTCCAGTAAAGATCATGCTACAAGACTTGTGGAGAGAAGGCTTCTCTTGGGACCAGCAAATCCCGGAACCGTACTTCTCCTCATGGCGCAAATGGGTAAAGTCCCTTCCACACATCGTCACTATCAACATTCCAAGATGCTACAAGCGTTCCCAACTGGGGAAAGTCACAACCATGCAACTTCATAACTTTGCTGACGCGTCGAGACGTGGTTACGCTGCAGTGTCATACCTCAGAATGATTGATCAAGATGGAAAGATCCATTGTGTATTCGTCATGGGAAAGGCCCGTAATTCTCCAATGAAAGAGCTCTCGATTCCTCGTTTGGAACTGCAGGCAGCTGTGCAAGCCACCCGGCTGAGCAATGCAATTCTCTGTGAGCTGGAAGAACCCATAAAGGAAGTCTACTTTTGGTCCGACTCGATGACGGTCTTGCAATATATCAGTAACAAGACGCGCCGCTTCAACACGTTTGTCTCAAATCGACTCACTGAGATACATAAGTCGTCTTCTGCTGATCAGTGGCATTTTGTACCTGGTAAACTCAACCCTGCCGATGAAGGGTCTCGGGGTATGGAGGCTACATCCTTTTCTTCTGAATCCCGCTGGTTGACTGGGCCGCCGTTTCTCTGGATGCCTGAGGAACATTGGCCATCTTGGAAGGTTGACCACGTACCTGATGATGAGCTACCGGAAGTGCTAAAGGTCTGTAATGCCACGTCAGCTGATGAGTCACAAATCGAAGTCTTACTGCGACGACATTCATCCTGGCCACGTCTTCTCAGGGTTGTGTCGTATGTAATGCGATTTATCAATCGCATGCGAAAGCAAGATGTCGAGAAAACAACCACAATCAGTCTGTCTGAGATGCAGTCGTCACTTAAAATCATCACAGAAGCTGTTCAAGCTCAGTGTTATAATGAAGAACTGATCGCTCTTAAAAAAGGACAACCAATTAAAGCTACCAGCAAGTTAGCTCCACTGAGCCCAATTCTGGTGGACGATGTTATCCGTGTAGGAGGAAGGATTCACAAGGCGCCAATACCGTATGAAGCTGCTCATCCCGTCATACTGCCAAAGGAGCATCCAGTCTCAAGTCTGCTGGTGCTACATTATCACAGAATACTTGGCCATGGTGGTAGAGAGCATGTTCTTGCTGAGATGAGACAACAGTTTTGGATAATAGGTGCTCGATCACTTGCACGTCAATTAGTCCGTCAGTGTGTAACTTGTCGCAGACGCGAGGGTCCTGTCATGCAGCAGAAGATGGCAGACTTGCCAAAGGAACGATTAGTACCATATCAGCCACCATTTACGTACACCGGGGTTGACCTTTTTGGTCCTTTCTACGTAAAGCGGGCTCGAAGTACAATCAAGATCTACGGCTGCATATTCGTTTGCTTCAACAGCCGTGCAGTACACATCGAAGATGTCAGCTCTTTGGAAACAGATACCTTTATACAAGCCCTACACAGGTTCATAGCTGTCCGTGGTCGGCCAAAGGAAATATGGTCGGATAACGGCACAAATTTTTGTGGTGCAGACAAGGAGTTACAGCGTTCCATCCGCGAGCTAGACAACAAAGCCATCAAAGAAGATATGCACTTGAAAGAAGTAGAATGGCACAGCTGTCCCATTCCCCAATGGAAACTACAACCACCTGCTGCTAGCCACATGTCCGGTGTATGGGAGAGGCTTATACGGAGCATCCGTAAAGCGATGAAGGCAGTAATTGGCGACCCTAAAGCCCTTATCGGCCATGAGACACTGCGAACTGTGTTTGCAGAAGTAACATCGATTCTAAACAGTAGGCCGCTTTGTCCAAGTAGTGATGATTCTTCTGACCTAGATGCGCTAACTCCAAATCACCTTCTTCTTCAGCGACACAACATCCCTGTGCCACCCGGAGTGTTTGGTCCAGATGATCTGTATTCTCGTAAACAGTGGAGGCACGCCCAATTCCTAACAAGTTGTTTCTGGTCAAGGTGGACTCGAGAATATCTGCCATTGCTCCAAGCTAGACAGAAATGGCTGAAACCTAGAAGAAATCTGAAGGAGGGCGATATGGTCCTGATAGTGGACAACACCATGCCAAGATCAAAATGGCTGCTTGGTCGCGTAGTTGAGATACTACCTGGAAGAGATGGTTACGTGAGGGCTGCGCAAGTAAAGACCAAGAATTCAACCTTATGCCGACCAATTTCCAAGCTCTGTCTTTTAGAAGAGAGTCCTTAGTGAAATACATAAACTGTAGCGTAGACTATGAAGTGTCTCCATCAAGTTACAAGAGCTAAAGTTACTCAAAGAAGAACATTGATCAATTGATCAAATATTGAACGTTTAGTGATTAGTTTATTGGTTAATTTGTTGTATGAGGTTTTCTCAGCCTGGTCCCCCAGGATGTTGAGGCTTATCCTCAACAAGTTGTTTCCGTTTCCGGTTTGTCCTTATTGTGACGTCACTCCCCTCGAGTGTCGGTGGTTTTTTTTGTGTGTTCGCACGAGGTTTGCAAATGTAATTCGCCGTGGTCATATTTTGGTGAGTTTTTTCGCTTCTTTTTTACTTTATTTCGTTTTATTTCGCCTCTGTATGTTTGTGAATTATTTCAATGTGTATTTTTTAGGTTTTCACCGGTTCTCAGTGTGATTCAGTGGATATTTATGTGTAAAAAATGTGGATTTGTCAGTCACGAATAAACTACTGTTTTGAGCCGCGTTTGATCCAGTTATCTCTACGGCGTACGTTTCTGTAGCCTCTACAAGCAGGTTTGTGACAATGATGGTATATTTTTTGCTTGTGAACCTCTTTTTACAACAAAAGAATTGATCACTGATCCCAATTTCTCTTTCGATTTTGAACAAAACATGATCGTTAATCCACCTATATAGTTTCTCGTCATCCTGATACTAATGAGTGTGATCCAAATCCCAAAGCTTACAATCCAGATCTCTGATCCCAAAATAACTGATCTCTGATCTCACATACGATGTCAAGATATTAGCAGTATGAAAACAAGCTGGCACCTGTGTACTCACCTTTTACTTCCATTTTCCAAACTATATATAATCCTAATTATGATGTGTATGATTTTCTTTTTAGGTTAAGACTGATGTAGGGAAAGTTTATCCCCAAAGAGAACTGAAGGAAGAATTTGCATTCATTTACATTTTCTTTCTTTCTTGGCAAAAATTGCTAACATCTTTGTTATGTATCATGGACAATTATCATGGTCACCAGTCATCATGTTAATTATTGTTAGAGCTGACAGCTACGGTGGAAGGGCTGTTAGTGTATGTGCTCCTTGATGATGATCAAAGACAGATACTTTTACATTTTTAAATTTTTCATATTGAGTAGTTTTTAACTCTTCTTTATTCTCATTTGTAAACCATTTGTAAATATTTTGTATAGAGCATGTGGTTGTACTGGGATGTGCATAATAAACAAATTTCTTACTGCTATCTGAGCAAAAGCTACCCAATCATTATTCACCGCAATACAGTTTGTACCAACATTGGTATGAGTAGATGGATTGAGTAGATCTGTGAAGTTAGGTGTGTGGATTGATGAAAAAAAAACCGATACAGATGCTGATAAGTATTTGAGTTCATAGAAAATGGAAAATCACAGTAACACAACATCTGAACCATCTGGATCTGACCCTGACTCTATACCAATGATTTTTGTCCATAAAGATCTTACAAGTATTTTGAAATAGCTAATGCCTTTTATTTCTAAATGTATCTTTTACATGGAAGAGTAATGACTAAAATTATAATATTTGAACTAGTTGTGTGATTGAGTGAGTTATTATTGGTAATGCATTAGTTGCTTGAGAAACACAAAATATATTTTTGAATCAATAAACAATGTACTACTTCATTCTGATATAGGTTCACTTTTACAAAGTCCTTGATTTATTTACTAGTTCATTAAAATTATTGCAGGTTTCTCCTGTGAATCTATGTGTGTAGGTAATGCAAGCCCATCAGTAGGGTCTTGTCAGTCAACTATGCATGGCATTTGAAGGCAGTAGATGAATCCATTATCACTAGAAAATAAAGCAGATAGTCGAATTATTTTTTTGATATATTATGCATGTTAATTTGTACATAATTAATAAATTATATAATTATATAATTACATTTTTTTAATGCCCTTTCACCACTAGTGTTACCAGGGATAATAACTGTGTGGATAGCCACAAGTCGGTCAGTGAACCAATATTGTTTGAAGTGAAGAATGCGCTGTTTTCACACCCTCACTAAAAAGTAGTTCAGTGTTATAATATCAATAGTAGGGTCACTCTTGTTTTTCAATCCAGAGAAACAATTGGCTCAAGCTTGTTGATACTGCTATCTACAATCATGGCCACAGTACAATAGGAACCATTTTACTTTGATTGTACATGACAGTAATTAATTATGACAATGTTTGATACAGAACTGATACAGCATCTTGTGGCAGTACAGTCTTTCTTTTCTAATCCTAAATCAATGATGAAAGAGACTTTGCAAGCAACCTTTCAGTTGCATTATTTTGCCTTTTGGTGCATGCCATAATCATAGCAAATGACAGCAGAGGTATCCCACATATAATGTCCACTTGTATTGTAGATCGAAAATATTAATTTAAATTTCACGGAGATAAGTATTTCCCATTCTGACTTACCTTATTGTGTAACAAGACTGAACACTATCTGAGGAATAAATGGAAGAAAACCATTTTAGTATAAGACTTACACAAAAGTAGTCATGTAGTCAAAAATCACTTTCTTTTTTATGCTGCTGTTATGTATACATGTAAAAGTACTTTCTCCTTTATTATTTGAACTTCAATTATCTGTTAAAATTCAGATTTCGCATAACAGAAAATCGCTTTCCCCCTCTAATCAAACAAACTATGTACTTTTTATTTGGAGTCATGTTCAACATATCGCCATCGCCAAAACCAAATGAAAACAATATAGAAATAATTGATAATCAAACAAATGGAAGATAAGGAAATTTTCTTGCATTTTATTCAAAGGACTTCATTTTACTACAACACAAAACACATAAAGAAAAAACAAAGAAAAATATTGTAAACACATCAAGTGTCCGCCATCTTGAAATCAACACGAACTACAAGAAAGAGTTTGAAAGTCGGAAAACTTACCACTATTTTTTCATTGATGTCATTAGATGTCCTACACAGTAACAAAAAACATCAATTAGAGAAACAAATCCCAAATGCAAGGTATTGTTCTTTGACAAACACGTAAGAAAGGGGATTTACTTGGTGCGAAACTGAACTATGCTGCCCGTAAATATGACATTTTTCGCGGGAGACTGTGCTTTTGCGCATTACAGCTTTGACCTTTCTTTTGACCTTGATTACCTTTGCTGTTGCAATTTCCATTCTCTTTGCTCTTTATATTCTTCCTTCCCTTCTGATAGTAAAAATAGTAAAATAAATGATCACTTTCGAACAGTCTGCAAACAACTCAAATCGACACCAACTTACCTGCACTGACCTCGGATCTTTCATCTTTTTGTTTTGTTTTACACGGTAGTCAATCTGTTTGGTGCCTCTAAAATAGGTTGCAACGCTTACTAGGCCTTGTCTTTTCTGTTTCCCAAGTTTTGAAGGTGGTTCGGATAAAAAATATTATTTATTTGTATTTTATTTTACTAGTCAAACTCCCATGCATAGCTCGTCCCGATGTTTTTTTTTAGCGGAGATCCGCACTCTGCGATGATTGACGGTTAACTGACTCGAGATTGGCCTGGCCACGCGCCTTTTATACCGGAACTTCCTGTTTAAGAGTGTATGTCGGCAAAAAAACAAACATGGAACGACGAGTGCTTTTTTCATACTTTGCCCGTTTGCACTCTATTATATGGCTATCAACGTGGTGTAATTTGTTTGTGGAAGTTCGCTTTATTTTTCGAGATATTTTGATTTTCGTCAACACTAATCAATTTGCTTGTTTTCGGAAAAAAATATTCACTAAATTTAGTCCTCTCTAACAACAAACTTTTATAACTTTTCGATATTTTTGATATTATCATCTGATTGCATGATATTTCGACTTTGTTATGTTTAAATTTGGAAGGGTCTTAAGAAATACTGTCCAAAATGTACAAGTTTAAAACTCGCCATTTAAACGATGTTGGATATGACAAAATGTATCAAACTTTTAAGATATTGCAAGGCGAAACAATGGGCCTTATTGTGATATAAAATGTTGCTTGTGTATTTTTATTTTTGTACGAGAAAATGAAGGATAAAGTTGAGGAAAAATCACTTTTTGTGTGAAGTGAAATCGACATTACTGTCTCGACAGTGAAACAAATTTTAGATTCACCATCTAAAATAAAATCATGTAATTGAATAATAATCCTAATCACCTTGTATGGGCTGATGATTGAATTACACGTTATTCTCAAGATGAAGGAAACATTTCTTCAAACGTACTGACTGGCTATAATAAAATAAGCCCACATTTACGCTGTAGGCACTTATGTAGTGAACAAAGCAGAGCAGTTCCTTCACATCGAAATGACTACTTGACAGCTTGTCTCGTGTGTTGAGATTGACAAGCATCGACTGTGTGCCCAGCAAAATAACAAACAAAAACAAAAAAATTATAATTAAAACCAAAAATTCTCAGTACTACTTTATTTATTTCATTAATTAATTCATCATTCCATCCACTTCGTTCTTGCAGTCATTTATTTATTTATAGTTTTATTCATCCATTTACCCTTTTTCATATTATTCATATCATTCATTAGTCGTTTTTATTGACTAAACAGTGCCAACTGAACAAAACGCATACTAACTAACGGAATCTTTTTCTTTGTCCATTTTCAATATTATAATTTACTCATGTATTAATAATTTATCGATAAACACATTTTGATGTATAAATAAATTAAAGAATTGTTGATTTTTCTTAATACTAATTTTAAAATCTTAAAACGTGTTCAATAAATTTTTTTGCAAGATCCAAAGTACACTAACACTGCATGTTTGTGCATGTTTTGTTGTTTATTTATTATACATTTCATTTAAAAAAGACGCATGAAACAAGAACGCGAAAAATGTCCGACCTTTCACTTTGGTAGTAACAGTTAACTGGCTTCACTGCGCGCCTTTCGCGTTGTCACGCGCTCTCTTTTAGGTTTAAAAAATGATTACAAATCACAAAAATTTCGTTTTTTTCTGGTGAAATGTCTTATAATAAATAACATATATTTATTCACGAATTCAGTCATTTATTCGTTGCTTTCGTTTGTTCGCTCATTCATAAAATAAATAATTATGTATTAAATCAACCATTTTTTCCATTCCTTAATTCATCCTTATCATTGTGATAATGCAATTATATCCATTTATGCATTCATTCACTCTCTCGTTTACTTATTCGTTTTAATTAAAATTCATTCACTCGCACTTTCAATTCATTAAATAATGTTTGTTTCATTACTATTAATTTCTTTTTTATGACCTAGAATCAGATTCTCTTCAGAATTTGGTTATTATTATATGAACACGTTAAACACAAATTGAGTATATTTTGATTTGATATACATGTGATGATCTTTTCTTTGCATCTATCCTGTCCGATCTGTCGAGATAATGTTTAGTTCAGGTGATTTCTGAAGTGTGCACGGCGGGAGACACGCGCTCGCGAGTCGATGCACGATTCAAGATAACACAAAATGACAACACAACAATCCACGTCAAAAACATTGGTATAATCGTATATTTGAGACACATAAAAAATACATTTTGAAATAATCATTTAATAATTTATTGCTGATACAAAATATCTATATATATGTCGCTCCCTTGGGCTACCTCTGACAAAGCTAAAACAAAGGTATTCTCATATCGCTCCAAAGCTAATGAAAATGTT
Source organism: Diadumene lineata (assembly GCA_918843875.1). Taxonomy (NCBI): domain Eukaryota; kingdom Metazoa; phylum Cnidaria; class Anthozoa; order Actiniaria; family Diadumenidae; genus Diadumene; species Diadumene lineata. The sequence continues at coordinate 10,268,113 of OU974076.1, forward strand.
TGTTATTTGGCTGGGCCAATAAAAAATCTATTGCAGGGAGGAAAAAATATCCTGCACAACCGATCACATGGGAAAAAATATCCTGAAAAAAAATGCCCCCCCCCCCCCTCAAATATCTAATGGTCCGTCCCTTAACAAACATTTCTTCCTATTTACTACGTCGCAAAAGAAGTTTCCAAGATCTTCAACATCAAAAAAAGTAATCTTCCAAACAGCTTTCTATCTTTCATAGAACAATTATTTACAAGGTAAGTGGGAATGATTCAATTACATTATTATATTTTAGATCTGAATCTAAAATTTGTTTCACTGTCGAGACAGCGATGTCGATTTCACTTCACATAAAAAGTGATTTTTCCTCAACTTTATCCTTAATTTTCTCGTACAAAAATAAAAATACACAAGCACAATAAAGCCAATTATTTCGCCCTTTTTTTAATCTTAAAAGCTTGATACATTTTGTCATATCCCACATTCAAATGGCGAGTTTTTAACTTGTACATTTTGGACAGTAAAAAATATGCATTACTTAAAAATTCACAAAATAATTCCTATTTCTTAAAACCCTTCCAAATTGAAACATAACAAATTCTAAATAACATGCAATTAGATGATAATATCAAAAATATCGAAAAGTTATAAACGTTTGTTGTTAGAGATGACTCAATTTGGTGAATATTTTTTCCGAAAACAAGCAAAATGACCAGTGTTGACGGAAATCAAAATATCTCGAAAAATAAAACTTCCACAAACAAACTAGACCACGTTGATAGGCGTATAATAGAGTAGAAACCAGCAAAGTATGAAGAAAGCCCTCGAGAGGTCCGTTGCCAACGATATAAAGAGTATGTTTGGTGTTTACTGACATCTGAAACGCGTTTTTTTTTCTACTCAGGCTAGTTTATAACACAAATTTCACACGCATAAAACACAGTTTAAAAAAATAGATAATTAGGCTGACGTCTTTGTTACAATTAAATTTGACATATGTAAACTTCGACTCTTATATTAGGCCTTAGTTACAACTAATATTATTCCATTTCAGATGCAGATTTGAGAAGAAATTTTGATATAGCTGATGCAATATTTATAGACTCCCGTGGTTCGGATTACGACTATGGCAGCATCATGCATTACTCACGTACCCAAGGAAGCAAAAATGGCCAGCCTGTCTTGATACCTGTTGAGCCAAATGTTGAAATCGGTCAAAGAGTAGGGTTGAGCCAAGAAGACGTCAATCAGGCTAGATTAATGTACATGTGTAATGGTACGTTCTTATGAATATTACTCCGCCGAAGGGCTACGTCCCAAACGACGTTTTTTCTTACTTTATTATACGGTGTATAACTAATCTATACAATTTACATCCGTTCTTATGGATGTTGAAACAATCCTATTTTATTCATTGAAGGGGCGGATTAAGGAGCTCTACACCGTAGTCCTAGTTATGAAAATCAAACTACTTTCGTACACTACTTTGTGCCTAGGACCATGGTTTTAATAGTGTTACTGAAAATAATTCAGGACACGCCCCTGTATTTGAGAGATTTTTAGTGTCAAGCAAAACCCGAAAAAAAATACACCACTAGTGTAGCAAGATGATAAATTTGGTTAAACTTGGTTTGAAGTACTAGTTTATCCAACTAGATTTGTGACCACAGTTACGTGACAGAGGTCGGATTTCAAACGTTGTGGTTACGCTGAAAACTCATTGAGCATTCTCATTCTTGTCAATGTTTCATGCCAGTCAAAGTTAACTACATTAAACCAATTCTGGTTTATTATAAAAATCTTACAATCTGATCCGATAACAACTTTTAAAAGAACATGGGAAAAAAATATTTTTTGGGTCACATCTGCCAGTTAAAAAATGCTCCTAAGAGGGGAGGGTACAATGTGAACGTACTATAACACGTCCCCCTGCCTTACTAACGAACTACAGTATCAAACTGGTAGCTAATGTCAATGGACTATTTGCAATTTTTAAATTATTAAGTGCAGTAAAATGAGGTCCAGAAAAAAAAGTGCATGCTTTAAGGTAATTCCGTAGTTTTGCACTGCGCATAGTTGTGCGCATGTTTCAAGATTTTTGGGTTTCAGGACTTTTATCATGCAATCTAGTCCAAATCCAGTCCTCTCTCGGAAAACTTGTTTTTTGACAATAACATGACGATATTTTTCACAATATTTCGCAAACTAGCACGGTGACCTATGTTTTTTATTTGATAAAATCATTTGTTGTAACATCAAATATATTTAAAATTGAGCATAGGTCATCGGGCTAAATTTTGAGAAATTTCCTAAATACTTTCAGCTTAGGTTTTTTTTCAAACAAATTAGCAGCTCGTGCGCACGTTGGTATTTCGTCAATTTCTAATCACATTTTTGTTGAACATTTTTTGGGAAGTTTCCTAATTCTAATAAGTAGGACATTTAGTGATCAAAATGCTGTGTTGGAGCCATTGATCGATATTGTAAGATAATGACATATATTCTAAAATGCAGATAACAACGACAGTGAGCTTAGGAATGATCCATCTAAGGAAACTGACGAAGAAGAAAAGAAAGAAGGTCAGTGTTTATTGTAAAAAATGCGTCAATTTATCCACCTGCTTAAAATGTACCTGGGGACTAAAATAGCCAACAAGATACTCGTATAACACCCAAGAGGTTAGAGTCTGGTGCAGTTTAAAAACAAGGCGTTACTTCAACATATTTATTGAGGTGGCATTAACTCCAAGAGAGCAATACTCATCGAGAGAGTCTATGCCATAATTACATAACTACATTTTAGAAAAAGGAAAGAAAAAATACAAAAAGATATGAAATAAAAGGAAAACAAAATTATTGTTTTGAATCAGCGAATGGTTTCTTTTTGGACAATCAACAACAAATGTAACTCACCCCAATTAACACTTTCCTCTTTTGGTGAAAAATGAGGTATGTCCTTTAAAACATAAAGACCTGCAGATTCATGTAAACATACAAATACACATACAAAAATAATAAAAGCGACCAGTGCACAAAAAGGTAAAAGGAGATAAGTGAGTACGGTGCTGAATATAAAAACAAATATACCAGTACTAGCACTTTGTACTTAAAGATTACAATTTTCTCTTTCAGAGAAAGCAAAGGGGCCAAAGCCTGGAGAAATCGAAGAATAAAAATCAATCAAAGAATTACCGATGGAAAAAATAAACATGGCAAATGGTTAATAGCTCTGAATGTGGAAGAAATAGATATAAAATATAAATAAAGCATTACAAAACAAAAGTCATGGCTGATTGTACATATTGAACTTGATGACCTGGGGCCGGTTGCACGAAGCCTAAATAGCACTATCCACCGGATAAATCGCTATCCACCGGATACATTCTAAAGAAATAGTGAATAATTTATTCAGTGGATAACTTTATTCAGTCTTCCGTGCAACCGGCCCCTGTATATAAACACTAAACAACCGTTCCAAATCCAAGCAGACATGAATACTGTTTTTTGTTCCAACAAATAAAGACACTGTGCATTCCCACAATGCTATGCAATTACCATCACGTTATGCAATGATACAGTATCAACACAACACAACACGACACAATACTTTATTCAACGTGGGACTCCACATTAAGCTTTAGCTAGTTTACAGGTAGTCCACTAAATATAAATTAATATACAATGATAAATAAACTAATATGTACATTTTATCAATATGCGTAATTCATTAATAACCAGATTGCTCTTACAAAACGCTGTGGCTAATATTGAGAATGAAATCCATTGTGCTGTTTCTACATCTTTCATTATGAATTTGTCTGCTGGTTGAATGCAATAAGTAATTCGGCATGCATTATAATGCTTTTATTACAGACACAGATATGTGAAGTTTAAAAAAAAGTATTTCGCCACAAACTTGTGATTTGCTTCGCAGTTGCCCTTCCCAATTTTAACACTATAAACACCATTCTGAACACATTATTGCGCAGCATTTAGTGGAAATTCTAGTTCCAACATGTAAAACAAAATAGAAAAACTCACAGCATATTGCCAAATAAAGAAAAGTGTTGCGCGATTAGATCGGTGTTGCTATCGAGAGAGGATATTCACTGGAGGAGCAAGCGGCGATGCTTGAAGAGAGCGTTTGTGATGGCAGCATTGATTATAAAAGAATAATTATTAGGTATAGGTAAAATAAAACCTCCGACCAGTTGTGCTTTCTTGCCCGCTTCCGTCTCCGTTCGCAAATTTTGACATGCGTGTCTTCCGTCTCCGTCTTTCCCACGCATTTGAGCACAGGAAGCCCAATCCGCTGTAGAAAGTTGACTAATAAATTTTAGCAGTTGCAAATGTGATAATAAGTTGTACACCGTTGAGTGATGATAGCGATAACGATACTTGCACTAATTAATAAAGTATGCAGCTGGAAAACATGCCCCTATTGTTTGTTAAAATAAATCTTCGGCAGATCGCAAACTTAGGACATATTTATTGATTAACACTTGGGGTCCTGACCCCTGCGACCCTCCCCTAGATCCGGCCTTGAAACTATAGAACAATCATTCATGTCCATTAACATAACATAACATATTTTTATTTGCTCTTCAAGTAATACTAACAGTTTACATTTGGAGAATTTTGAAAAACGTTACAATTTTTTTACCACTTTGAAATTTGTTTGATAAGAGCCTGAGGGCTAAATTAACCATTAGGTTTTCTAGTTAACCCCCAGTATATTTAGTTTACTAATCCTTGTCGCCAATTTTGAGATCTTACTTTGTTCACATGTTTATTGACTATATCTGACTTCTGATTTTCATAGTCATTTATACCGGTGATCACGTGCATGATCTCATATTACAAATATTAGATCACAACAACTAATATGCAAAGTATAGGTACAAGAATATAAGTACATAAATATATGTTGTAGTTCAAGTTCAATTTGATTTTGAACCGGTTCAATTTGATTTTGAACCAGTTCAATTTTATTTGAACCAGTTCAAATTTATTTGAACCAGTTCAAATTCATTTGAACCAGTTCAAATTTATTTGAACCAGTTCAGTTTAATTTGAACCAGTAAAACTCAGTGTTAACTGGTAGTCATTTTCATGACCGTGAAAATGACTCTACTCCTACTACCAATAATAATAATGATGATGATGAATAAAATGAAAAAAGTGTACTTATATGATCCATTGCGTAATTTAAATCGGTCCAGTTAACGCTGAAGTCTGTGGTTAGGGTTAGAGTATGGTTCCAGGTTGTGTTAAGGGGTAGGCCTAGGTTTACGTTCAGGGTTTAAGGGTTAGGTTTAGGGTCAGGGTTAGGGTAAGGTTCTGGGTTAGGTTCAGGGTTAGTGTTAGGGTTAGGTTTAGGGTTAGGGTTAGTTTTAGGGTTAGGTTTAGGGTCAGAGTTAGGGGTTAGGTTTTGAAATGAGGAAAAGAAAGGAAGAAATACACTGTTTAGAAGAAAACATTCTAAAGCTTTAATGAATGCATTCAAGTTAAATACATTTCAATAACAAGAAAATTATGTCTTAAAGTCCACTTGCTTTTTTGCATGCTGCCGTAAAAGAAATGTTTGTTTTATAGTTCAATGCAACATTCGTTGCTGTGCATGATCTGAAATTAATTTATGCGATTTATTTATGTATTTATATATTTATTTTGTTTATATATTTTATATTTGTTTGTTCGTTTAATTGTCTGTTTGTTTGTTTAAATTCTAATATTTAAAGACAATTGTAATAAAACAAAAGTTTGATGTGATCTCTGCAACAAGTGCAGTGATGGTGTAGTGGTTTAGTCTCCGTCTTGTGAAGCCAGTGGTCCCAGGTTCAAATCCTGGCGAAGGGAAAAAAAGGAAAAAGAAAAAGACACAGGTATGTCAGATTGTACTGGTTCAAGAAAACTTGAACCTGTACAAGATATATTGAACTGGTTCAAATAAAATTGAACTGGTTCATATCCAAATTGAACCAGTTTAAAAATCAAATTGAACCCGAACTACAACATATATATAAAAAGAACATATAATGTAAATTACATGTACTAAAAAATATGGGAAATATCTTTGCATTTCATTGCATAAATGTACATTTAATTCAATGGACGTTTACGCCATACAATCAAATATTTGTTCTTGAAGTAAGTAGAGTTTCATGATTTTGGAAAAGGAATACGCAGCATTTTATTTTTAATTTGGCTGGGATGTTTTTCCATATATCAATAGCCATAAACGAAATTGTTTGTCTATATTAGTTCTAACTTTGGTATTGGTATAAATTACAGTTATTTGAATATCTTGTATTATAATTGTGCACGTTTTTAGCATATTGAAACATCGAGTTAAAGATGCTAGGTAGTGCCCCAATATGCCACAAGTGCATGAATTCTAAAACATGTAAATAGTAAACTTTCTTTACAGTAAGAATATCCAACCTAATCAGTTATGGTTTAGCACTTTCTGTACCAGTACCATAAAGTGTGGCAAAAAATATTCAACCTTTAATGTGATTTTGTTTTGGTTGGACATTTTATTTATTTCAAATTATGACAGCTAACAACGAGAGTGAGCTTAGGAATGAGCCATCCAAGGAAACCAACAAGGAAGAAGAGGAGGAAGGTCAGTGTTTATTGTGAAAAAAAAATGCATCAATTTATCCACCTGACTTGGGGTACTTGGGGACTAAATTAGAAAAACGATACTCGTTTAACACCCAAGAGTGTAGAAAAAAAAATTTAAAAAATTGTTTTTGTTTGGAATCAGCGACTGGTCTCCGCTTTGGCCAATCAACAACAAATGTAACCCACCCCAATTAACACTGTACTCTTATGATGAAACAGGAGATATGTCCTTTAAAACACAAAGACCTGCACATACATGTAAATATACAAGTACACATACAAAAATGTATAAAAGCGACCAATGCACAACGGAGTTTAAAAAAAGTGTGGGACACACGATACCAGTGCTTATACTCAGTAAATCCCAGTTGTGAGATACATGTGATGCACTCTTCCATGCGTTGTGGACTGATTTTATTATTTACGTTTTTTGTTTAGATTATGTAAATCAAATTGTTTGTTTGTTTGTTTGTTTTTTCATTGTAAAGAACATTGAGATGTTAATGGAATGCGCTTTAAAGAAATAAATTATTATTATTAAATTATTAAATATACATTAACATTTTCTCTTTCAGAGAAGACAGAGGGGCCAAAGCCTGGAGACAACGAAGAATAAATTTCGATCAAAGAAGTACCATCACAAAACAGGTCATAGATGATTGTGTGAAATGAACAATCTTGATGAACTGGTGATAAATAAATAAACACTAATTCCAAACCAAAGCAGACATGAATATAATTTCTTGTTCAAACAGATAAAGGCAGTGTGCACTTCCAAAATGCTGTGCACTGAAACACTCGTTACTAGCCCTTTCTTATCATGCCATGCAATGAAACAACATCAACACCTATAGGCCGCCGTTAACACCAAAAATACATCGAAATGCAATGGTCAAGTCAATGATATTAAATGGTCCAGGTTGTTTTGTTAAACGGTCTAGCACATAGCGAAATGGTCCAACATATACTTAAATGGTCTAGCTAACTATATGCTATTCGACATTGATGTATATTTAAATACGTAGGCTATTTGACACGCAAGCTAAATGACATAACAAGCTGGGCCATTTCACATCACAAGCTAGACCAATTCAATATAAGCTACACCATTTCAATATAAGCTGGACCATTCAGCGTAGCAACCTACACAATTCCACTGTATGCAAGACCATTTAACAAAACAAGCAGGACCATTTAACATGACACACAAGACCGTTGATGTTTATGCTGGACCATTTCACTATATGGTAGACCGTTCATCATAACAACCTGGACCGTTTGATATTGGAAGCTGGACCGTTTAAGTATAAGCTAGACCATTTAATACCATTAACTGGGAACGGTGGCCATTCCCATCATGCTATGCAATGAAACAATATCAATACCAGTCCATTTTCACCATGCTATGCAATGAGACAATATCAATACCAGTCGATTGTTGACCGTCGATCTTTTTACTTCAAGTAGATTAGTCGTTAAGCAATAATCCAAAAACATAACGAAGAATCCACGAAAAATCCACTGAGCCTATCTCAACTCGCAAACTTGTAAAATTAAACTCCTTTAGCTGTTAGTTCATTCTGATCAAGTTTTCACTTTGTTTTATCAAGTTGTTGAAAAAGACTTTTTTAGAGTTTTGTGAAATTAATCACTGGATACTCTACGAGTTTTTTTCAGTAAAACTCTAACAACTTCTAATAATGATCAACTGATTCTGTGTCCGCACGCTATGCAATGAGACAATATCAATACCAGAGTGGACATTAGGTTCCACGTTTCCGCACGGGCAATCTCAGATGCTGAGGGATCACGTTAAGTATCAACCAAGATGACGGCAGTTCCCATTTTGTTTACCTCTCTTGATTATCTGTAAAAATCGTTTTTCACAGTTAATGATGCACGACTTTTGCAATTATCAAGCAGAACATTTTCTCCGAAAGTACTTTTATAACATGAAAATGTCACTTTTTGACGATCATCGAGATCGTAACTTTTGAACTTTCGATATGAATTTTTGAAAATTTCTAAATAACTGCTACACTGAACTTGAACTGTTGCAGAGTCGATGGACGACATGGCAGACTATTACCACGAATGCTTATAAAGTCATTGTGGATTTGCGGAGATTTTAAAGACCAGAAAGATAGCATGTATTTTTTATGACTACAGCAAAGAAAAGATACAATACAAATTGCATTCTTATAAAAGTGTTTACATTGCTTACATTCGTTGAACAATGTACTGATCAGTGCGACGCTAGGATTTCCGAAAAAAAAATGAGCAAAATTCTTACAAGCTTTTTTTTTTTAATTATATTTCTACAAGTGCAAAGCTCAAGATTGCCAAGTTACCTTTTCTTTGAGAAACTAGAAAAAACCGAGTTGTGAAAATCGATTCCCGGCCATATTCAGTACATCCTTCGGAAATCGATGTGACTTGTTAACTTACACGATGATTTGCGAAACATTTTCACGCCAAACGTTCCTTGTCAAAAATCCACAGGGAGCCCAATGTTTGACGATGACTCGTTCCCAATCAGTTCCCAGTGAACAAGGCATTATTTTACCTGCGCATGCACTGAACTGCTGAGTCAAACAATTGTATGGCGGGCTCCTCACAGGAATGATGCGCACAAAGCCTATGTTGTCAAAATGGCGCTTGTTGTGTAATGTATTTTTTACTATCGCTTGTTGTTCTTGCCTTCTTTTACAGATGTAAACAAAACAATGTACAATATAATACGCTATCTCAGCTTGTTCAAAATATGTCTGAACAAATGACAAGATATAATGAAGTCGATTTGGGGTCAGAGAACGAAGAAGTACGGCCAGAAGCCTCGACATTCGACCCTACAGAAAGTCTGGTTGGAGGTGAGGAGTCAAAAACCCTCGAGGAGGGCGAACTACCTTACGAGGACTTGTTTAAAGACACCGAGGACTGCGGTCCCAAAGTCTGCGAAAGTGTCGCTAAACGTGTGAACAGTGCTTGCACGAAGAGACCAGCAAAAGAACAATTTGCCGCTATACAGAAAAAGTACATGCGACCAGAGAATTGTGAGTATCTTAAAACTCCTCGGGTGAATCCTGAGCTCTGGTATGATTTACACGACAAAACGAGGGGTAGAGAAAGCTCTCTACAGGCTGTGCAGAAGAGTTTAATCAAAGGAATTATCCCAGTTATAACTTTGTCCGACAAAGTGGTCGAAGCCAGGAAACGGAACGAAGATTCGCTAAGGATTACGGATATATACGACCTCGTGGTTGACGCTGTTACTCTGTTGAGTAATTCTGTGTATGACTTTTCAATGAAAAGAAGAGAGCTACTTAAGTCAGAAGTGGCTCCAGCATACAAATCCTTATGTCATGAATCACAACCAATTACAACGATCTTGTTCGGACATGAATTGCCTCAGGGCATTCGTAATATTGCCCAGGTGAAGCGGATGGCTCGCAACGTGAATAACAAGCGTAAGCGAGAATACCAATCAGGCAAAACCTATAATAACGAGAAAAAAACCTTGTTATTCCAACACGTCTTTAAACTACAGGCGCGAATATTACAAACCACGCTACAGGAAAACCGAAGCAGCTCATGCGAGTCAGAGCAAAAGCTCAAAAATGACCAAACAACAGTGATTGAAAAGCCGGCCTGTCACAAGGTAGGTGGTCGTTTAGCTCAATTTATTAGGGCTTGGAAAAGCCTTTCTAGTGATGAATGGATTTTACGGGCGGTTAGGGGTTACAAAATAGAGTTTATTTGTGAGCCCGTTCAAAACAAACTCCCAATGAAAATGGGGTTTTCAAAGTCTGAGGAGAGTGCAATCGACTGTGAAATTGACAAGTTGCTAAACAAAGCCGCAATTAGGCGCGCTTGTTTCCATTCAAATCAGTTCATCTCAAACTTGTTTACAATCCCAAAGAAATCTGACGACCTAAGGCCGGTCATCAATTTAAAACCATTGAACAAGTTTGTTCAATATCATCATTTCAAGATGGAAAACTTGAATTCTCTGCTGGATTTGATATCGATCAGTGATTTCATGATCACGATCGTTCTAAAGGATGCCTATTTTACAATTCCTATGCATGAGCAACATTACAAATATTTGCGATTTATAATGGTAATTGAACTGAGTGGAGTGCAATTTGGTCTAAAATCGAACGAGCGAAAAACTAAATCGCACGACCGCGTAGCGGGAGTGCGATTTGTTTTCGCAAGTTCGATTTCTGACCAAAATTGCACGACACGAAGTTCAATTACCACTTTATTATATTCATTTTGAAATCACGGTATTCAACCAAAAAGGAGTAAAAGTGAATAAAAAAATATTGAAACAATAGAAACTAAAAAGCAATGAAATGAGTAAATTGAATTTTATTTAGAAAACAAATGATGTTTTTTCTAGCGGAAACGGAAATGTTTCTACAACTTGTCAATCATAAATAACAATGAAATGTACATGTCATGTGACACCTGACAGACCAGAATACTCTATCGAGCACAAATTTGCAAAGTGATCAGTAAGTTTACAGAGTTTATAGTTCTTAATGCATTGAAAAGTCATTGAAAAATAGTTCAATCTTCTTCATCTGACTCGAGAATGAAAGCTCTTCGTCTTTTAGTTGGTTTGGCACTATTATCTGGTACATCCTGGTTCGAGTAGTTGCAGAAATTACAGTTCGTGTAAGTGCAGTTTGATGAAGGGCCAGCTAGTTGTGGAAATCCAAATGATGGCTGATAATGGCTCAAGTTGGACTGTACATGTGGTGGTACATTGAACTACTGTGGATAAATACTTGGATAAATTGTGTTCTGTTGTTGATTACAAACTGGTAGTGCAGCTAGAGGAGGTCGCTGGATAGAACAAATTTGGCTCGTTTGTTTTTCGGACGTTTTTTTCGGTTTGTTTGTTTGACTCAAAATCCTCTGATGATATGAGAAATATTTTTTCTTTGATTCTCATCGATGTGGTCGTAATCATCAAGTGAACTCTCACGAGCATGGCCAGTAATTTCGCATATGACGTTTCGCCGCTGTCCTGCTTTTTTCAACTTAGCAACAAGGGTGCTGTGGTTAGTGCTCGGCCAGATTTTTAAAGTTGACATTAGTTAGAGCTCTGCCATCAAAGTCTCCAAGCTGACCTTTCTCCCATAGTGCAGACTCGTGTAATGGCTCTAGTGGATGAGACTTATTTGGTCTTTTGCCTTGTTCTCGTAGTTGCACTGCCTTTACATCCAGAACTTTCTGCGAGTTGAGAAACTCTCGCGAGCGAGTGATGCTGTATTAATAGCCATTTTCTTTGAGGTATCTTTCGATTCCACTCTACATTATTCTGAGCGAATCTGGCTCGTTATCATCATCATTCTGGCGTTTCACCTCGGTATAAAATTGTGTGAGTAATTCGTCAAGCTATTCCCGGGGTCATGGTTACAATGTTTACGCTGCCAAGATAGCGGGACAATCATCAGGTATTAAAAACGTTCATCCATTGTTTTGTCGAGCATGAGGTATCTTTGTTTGCAGCTGATGACTTTAGTGCTTCTATTTCATCTCTTGACATTAATGGAAATCTGGATTCATCTACAAATTGAGTAGTTGTTGCTGTTTTTTTGGCTACATTGTCGGCTACATTGTCGGCTACTTGTACGACGCTGGAGACAGTGGACTCAGGAACTTGCGGAACTAGTGAACTCACTTCAAACGAAGAGAAATCGAGGAGAAATATGCTTTCATCATCATCATCAGTTAAAAAAATCAAAGAAGCTGAATTCATCCATTATAGAGGTAAAATAACAAAACAATGGACAAAATATTTTCACCTCAATAGCAAAAACACAAAAAACACTGATTTTTTTGTAGTGATGATGATGTCAGCATTTTTTTTCCAGTGATACTATTGGCTGGTTAGGTTTTGTGTTTTGATGTGATTGGTCAATTTAAAACTCATGCTTTAATTTGATTGGTTGTTTAAGAATGCGATTTATGAACCAACAGGATGCGATTCGTGATTAAATCGCACTGTTTACAACCAATCACATTGCTCCATTTGTGAGTGATTTCAAAATGGATATAATAAATAATGGTAATTGAACTGAGTGGAGTGCAATTTGGTCTGAAATCGAACGAGCGAAAAACTAAATCGCACGACCGCGTAGCGGGAGTGCGATTTGTTTTCGCAAGTTCGATTTCAGACCAAAATTGCACGACACGAAGTTCAATTACCACTTTATTATATTCATTTTGAAATCACGGTATTCAACCAAAAAGGAGTAAAAGTGAATAAAAAAATATTGAAACAATAGAAACTAAAAAGCAATGAAATGAGTAAATTGAATTTTATTTAGAAAACAAATGATGTTTTTTCTAGCGGAAACGGAAATGTTTCTACAACTTGTCAATCATAAATAACAATGAAATGTACATGTCATGTGACACCTGACAGACCAGAATACTCTATCGAGCACAAATTTGCAAAGTGATCAGTAAGTTTACAGAGTTTATAGTTCTTAATGCATTGAAAAGTCATTGAAAAATAGTTCAATCTTCTTCATCTGACTCGAGAATGAAAGCTCTTCGTCTTTTAGTTGGTTTGGCACTATCATCTGGTACATCCTGGTTCGAGTAGTTGTAGAAATTACAGTTCGTGTAAGTGCAGTTTGATGAAGGGCCAGCTAGTTGTGGAAATCCAAATGATGGCTGATAATGGCTCAAGTTGGACTGTACATGTGGCGGTACATTGAACGACTGTGGATAAATACTTGGATAAATTGTGTTCTGTTGTTGATTACAAACTGGTAGTGCAGCTAGAGGAGGTCGCTGGATAGAACAAATTTGGCTCGTTTGTTTTTCGGACGTTTTTTTCGGTTTGTTTGTTTGACTCAAAATCCTCTGATGATATGAGAAATATTTTTTCTTTGATTCTCATCGATGTGGTCGTAATCATCAAGTGAACTCTCACGAGCATGGCCAGTAATTTCGCATATGACGTTTCGCCGCTGTCCTGGTTTTTTCAACTTAGCAACAAGGGTGCTGTGGTTAGTGCTCGGCCAGATTTTTAAAGTTGACATTAGTTAGAGCTCTTCCATCAAAGTCTCCAAGCTGACCTTTCTCCCATAGTGCAGACTCGTGTAATGGCTCCAGTGGATGAGACTTATTTGGTCTTTTGCCTTGTTCTCGTAGTTGCACTGCCTTTACATCCAGAACTTTCTGCGAGTTGAGAAACTCTCGCGAGCGAGTGATGCTGTATTTATAGCCATTTTCTTTGAGGTATCTTTCGATTCCACTCTACATTATTCTGAGCGAATCGGCATAAAATTGTGTGAGTAATTCGTCAAGCTATTCCCGGGGTCATGGTTACAATGTTTACGCTGCCAAGATAGCGGGACAATCATCAGGTATTAAAAACGTTCATCCATTGTTTTGTCGAGCATGAGGTATCTTTGTTTGCAGCTGATGACTTTAGTGCTTCTATTTCATCTCTTGACATTAATGGAAATCCGGATTCATCTACAAATTGAGTAGTTGTTGCTGTTTTTTTGGCTACATTGTCGGCTACATTCTCGGCTACTTGTACGACGCTGGAGATAGTGGACTCAGGAACTTGCGGAACTAGTGAACTCACTTCAAACGAAGAGAAATCGAGGAGAAATATGCTTTCATCATCATCATCAGTTAAAAAAATCAAAGAAGCTGAATTCATCCATTATAGAGGTTAAATAACAAAACAATGAACAAAATATTTTCACCTCAATAGCAAAAACACAAAAAACACTGATTTTTTTGTAGTGATGATGATGTCAGCATTTTTTTTCCAGTGATACTATTGGCTGGTTAGGTTTTGTGTTTTGATGTGATTGGTCAATTTAAAACTCATGCTTTAATTTGATTGGTTGTTTAAGAATGCGATTTATAAACCAACAGGATGCGATTCGTGATTAAATCGCACTGTTTACAACCAATCACATTGCTCCATTTGTGAGTGATTTCAAAATGGATATAATAAATAATGGTAATTGAACTGAGTGGAGTGCAGTTTGGTCTGAAATCGAACGAGCGAAAAACTAAATCGCACGACCGCGTAGCGGGAGTGCGATTTGTTTTCGCAAGTTCGATTTCAGACCAAAATTGCACGACACGAAGTTCAATTACCACTTTATTATATTCATTTTGAAATCACGGTATTCAACCAAAATGGAGTAAAAGTGAATAAAAAAATATTGAAACAATAGAAACTAAAAAGCAATGAAATGAGTAAATTGAATTTTATTTAGAAAACAAATGATGTTTTTTCTAGCGGAAACGGAAATGTTTCTACAACTTGTCAATCATAAATAACAATGAAATGTACATGTCATGTGACACCTGACAGACCAGAATACTCTATCGAGCACAAATTTGCAAAGTGATCAGTAAGTTTACAGAGTTTATAGTTCTTAATGCATTGAAAAGTCATTGAAAAATAGTTCAATCTTCTTCATCTGACTCGAGAATGAAAGCTCTTCGTCTTTTAGTTGGTTTGGCACTATTATCTGGTACATCCTGGTTCGAGTAGTTGTAGAAATTACAGTTCGTGTAAGTGCAGTTTGATGAAGGGCCAGCTAGTTGTGGAAATCCAAATGATGGCTGATAATGGCTCAAGTTGGACTGTACATGTGGCGGTACATTGAACGACTGTGGATGAATACTTGGATAAATTGTGTTCTGTTGTTGATTACAAACTGGTAGTGCAGCTAGAGGAGGTCGCTGGATAGAACAAACTTGGCTCGTTTGTTTTTCGGAAGTTTTTTCGGTTTGTTTGTTTGACTCAAACCCACTGATGATATGAGAAATATTTTTTCTTTGATTCTCATCGATGTGGTCATAATCATCAAGTGAACTTTCTCGAGCATGCCCAGTAATTTCGCAGATAACGTTTCGCGGCTGTCCTGCTTTTTTCAACTTAGCAACAAGGGTCTTTCTCATGCTATGGTTAGTGAGTTTCTTGTCGGTAGAAAGTGATGAGGCCATTGATTTCATAATCGAGCCAATCGTGTTTTCACCCATCCTTTGCTTCATATACCAAACTTTATCTGATTTGGGCCGAGCTATGACTCCAAGGTACAATGGGCCGTTGTCTTTCATCCCTTCTGGTCTTTTTTGGAGCCACTGGTTAAACAATCTTACGGGATCTCTGTCACCACCATCGGTACTATGCATGATTTGTGGAGTTGTTCTTCGCCTAACACGTAATCCACCACTGCGTGTCTTCGTTGGCCCTTCATTAAACTCAACTGATTGACTGCCATCTTCATGTTGATGAATAACAAAGTCCTCGACGAAGGAGTTGTAGTGTTCTTGGCGTCCACGTAGTCCAAGGTGCTCGGTCAGATTTTTGAAGTGGACATTAGTCAGGGCTCTTCCATTAAAGTCTCCAAGCTGGCCTTTCTCCCATAGCGCAGTCTCATGTGAATGCTCAAGTGGATGAGACTTATTTGGTCTTTTACCCTTGCCCTGTTCTCGTAGTTGCACTGCCTTTGCGTCCAGAACTTTCTGCGAGTTGAGAAACTCTCGCGAGCGAGTGATGCTGTATTGATATCCATTTTCTTTGAGGTACCTTTCGATTCCACTCTGCATTATTCTGAGCGAATCTGGCTCGTAATCATCACCATTCTGGCGTTTCACCTCGGCATAAAATTGTGTGAGTAATTCGTCAAGCTCTTCTGGTTTCATGGTTACAATGTTTACGCTGCCAAGATGGCGGGACAAGCACCAGGTATTGAAAACGTTCATCCATTGCTTTGTCGAGCGTGAGGTATTTTTGTTTGCAGCTGATGACTTTAGTGCTTCTATTTCATCTCTTGACATTGATGGAAATCTGGATTCGTCTACAAATTGAGTAGTTGTTGCTGTTTTGTTGGCTACATTGTCGGCTACTTGTACGACGCTGGAGACAGTGGACTCAGGAACTTGCGGAACTTGTGAACTCACTTCAAACGAAGGGAAATCGAGGAGAAATATGCTTTCATCATCATCATCAGTTAAAAAATCAAAGAAGCTGAATTCATCCATTATAGAGGTAAAATAACAAAACAATGGACAAAATATTTTCACCTCAATAGCAAAAACACAAAAAACACTGATTTTTTTGTAGTGATGATGATGTCAGCATTTTTTTTCCAGTGATACTATTGGCTGGTTAGGTTTTGTGTTTTGATGTGATTGGTCAATTTAAAACTCATGCTTTAATTTGATTGGTTGTTTAAGAATGCGATTTATGAACCAACAGGATGCGATTCGTGATTAAATCGCACTGTTTACAACCAATCACATTGCTCCATTTGTGAGTGATTTCAAAATGGATATAATAAAAATGGAAATCTGATTTGTTCGAATTTATGTGCCTTCCGTTTGGACTTTCCTCTTCACCTCGAGTTTTCACTGAAGTTATGAAACCCATTGTGGCTGAGCTTTGAATTAAGGGCATCAAGTTAGTCATATATTTGGATGATTTAGCTATTGTTAGCGGGTCACATAAAAAGGGTGAGATGGATGTAAAAATTGTTGTCAATCTATTGGAGTCGCTAGGCTTCGTTGTAAACCACGAAAAGTCATCCCTCACTCCGTCGCAACAAATTACTTACTTGGGGTTTGTCATTAATTCAGTGAATATGACAGTATCTTTGCCAAAAGAGAAATTGGACCATCTGATAACTCAAGCAAGTGCTTCGTACAATAAAACATTTTGTACAGTTCGAAATTTGGCGCACATGACATCACAAATTTGGCACATCTGATTGTGTCCTCTTTCCCAGCAATAAAGCCAGCCAAGCTTTATTACAGAGAATTAGAGGCTCTCAAGCAAAGAGCTTTGCATGAGAATGAGGACAATTTCGAAGCAGAAATTTGCTTGTCAGACGAAGCTAAGATTGAATTAGAATGGTTCATTTCTAAAAGTAGGCTCTTTAATGGCGCTTGCTTGGTTAAGCCTAGTACAACCATTACATTGACAACAGATGCCTCCCTGGGGGGGTTGTGTGTGAGGATCAATCTACCAATGGGGCGTGGTCCCAAGGGGAACAAAATTGGCATATCAATTGCTTAGTACTTAGGGCAATCTGGTTTGGAATTCAATTTTTTGCCAGATCGAAGTGTTACATCAAGTTCCTTTGTGACAACACTTCCGCAGTGTCCTATATTAATAATATGGGAGGTAGATCGGTAAGCCTTCACCGGACTGCCAAAAGTATATGGGAATGGTGTTTTGACCACCAGTGTACAATAGAGGCCTTTCATTTGCCAGGGAAATTAAATTCCCAAGCTGACGGCCTCTCCAGGGAACACAGCTTTAACCTGGAATGGATGTTGGACCCAGGGGTTTTTCAAAGAATTAAATATTTATTTTTTGAGCCTGAGATATATCTTTTTGCATCCAGGCTCAATCATCAAACCCCTGTTTATGTCTCATGGAAACCAGATCCGGGAGCGACAGCTATCGATGCCTTCTCTTTAGATTGGCGTAACTTAAAGCCTTACTTGTTTCCTCCTTTCAGTCTTTTAGGCAAAACTCTAGCCAAGCTGAGAGACGAAGCAGTTTCAACAAATTCAATTGCCATTTCATTTCAAGCCTTTCCTGAGAATGAAGGGCTTTGTATCTATTCAACCTTAAAGGAGTATATCTCTCAAACTGATGAGTATAGGAAGGCACTTAACACGTCTAAACTGTTTATCTCACATGGACAACCTTTTAAGGATGTATGCAGCTCAACAATTTCACGATGGTTGAAAGAGACACTGAAATTGGCTGGTATAGACACAACTATCTTTAAGGGACACAGTTACAGGTCTGCGTCCACATCCAAAGAAGATGACCTTGGTGTGTCAGTGGATGTAATCTTAAGGGCTGCCAATTGGGCTAGCACTGGAACATTTAGTAAATATTATAAGAAAAAGATTTGTGATGACGGGACTTTTGCACAAGCAGTGCTAAGTGTTTAATGACTTTACTGTAACATGTTCCAGTTTTGTTGCCTTAATAAATATGTTATGTTCACTAATGATGTGGGTTCAATATGCTAGAAGGCGCTCAGCCAGCATCAACTTTGAACTGTGCTTAATGAATCCAGCAGTGCGGAGCATTATACGAAGCAGAATAAGAAATTAGACTAAGGTAGCTTACCTGAAGGATAATTATGATTCTCCGAGTATAATGGATAGTACTAGCGATTCAGGCCCCACCCTGCTTGTAGAGTTGCAGACAGCCCACCCAATTCATAGGCCTGTCGCGCCTAATTATTTAAATTTGTCAGCTCGCTCAAAAAGACAAGTATTTGAAGCACTAAGCTGCTTATATATCATCGAGATCATTTGCATAACAATGATCTTTGAACCGTGATGGCCTAGTAACTAATGGCGAAAAATGCATAATGAATCCCTAGTGCTACGCATTATACTCGGAGAATCATAATTATCCTTCAGGTAAGCTACCTTTGTCTAACTTGTTATTTTCCCAGTTGTTCTCACCTAATAACATAAAAATGTACATAACATAGATAAGAGAACAACTTTTAACTCAGTGGTTGATGTTCAAGAATTCATGTTATGACACAAAAAATTAAATATTCATGAACAACAATATTCAAAGTGAATTCAAACTTTGGACCATTGTAATGTCAGATCACCGATTTTGCAAAGAAATAAATGGGATTGTAGCACACGAATTGGGAAGATAGAATTTAGAGCTGCAAGGCTATAATATTCTCTTGATTTGAAAATGGAACCGATATTCTGTCTGCCGCTAAAACCACCATCAATAATATTTCACTTGAAAGCCCTAATTAGCCAAATTTTGCCAACAATAAGTTTCTCATCACAATGATAAGGATGAAATTAGGGTCTCATCAGTAGAAATAACTCAGTGGTTATTACCCTCCAATAAGAGAATTTTGATAGTTTGATATAAGGTATAATTACTCCAGTGCAGAATATCGAGAGATTTCAAACCAAAGCAAAATCGAATTCTGATAATCCGATTTCAAAACACATAATGAAATAAAAACATATCATATCATACACTTACCTAAATATATTGATTAGAACCATGTCTTTTAGCAAAAGTGATAATACAACAGCTCTTCTCAGACAAAAACAAGCAACAAATGGCGAAGATTCTTCCCACATGTTCGCAGAATACTATTATTTTGACTCCGTTTAGCGAGGCATCATCAATCTAATATTGAGCGACTGGAACTTAAGCAACAACCTTCAAGTTATTTAAAACTATACTGGACTTTTCTATGCTCCAAAATGTTCTAAAGGTAGAAAAAAATCAATCGGCATACCAAGCAGTTATGAAATCCAACAGCGAACGCTATGAGGATGAGTTGTCTCAAAAGGCAATTTCACGCATGTGCAGGTAAAATAATGCCTTGTTTTCCCAGTGTACCCCATGCATTGCTTTTCAACAATCCGTCTTTCGCAAATTTGCAATCAAGAAGTTTGCAAGCTTCTTCTTAATTATATGACATGAATCCCAATGTTTTGAGGGATTGCGACCAGGGCTTGATTGAAACTGTTGAGATGCTTAGTTCAGGGTCAACGGGGACTAATTATACAAGTCCAGTGACGTCTGCAAGCGTATCTGGGTTTTCGTCCACAAAAACCGCTTCTTCAAAAAGTACTTTTATGGATTCTCTTAGAGCTAGTACGTCACCTGAAACTTCGGCATTACCTTCACCTACAACATCTGTTAGAGCAGAACACAGCAGAATATTTGGCTATCGACCACCAGCAAACAGTCGCCAAAACAACGGGCAAAGGTCGAGATCGACACCGTACAACCGACCAACAAGTACGCCGAAAACCACCACGTGGTCAAGGGCTTTCATATGTTTGGCAAATGCTAACCAAGACCAGATTCCAACCACTATAGAGAAAATAGAACTAACCGTGAATGGCCTGGGGAAAACGTGCTTGATTTTCACAGTAGATGGGAATGCTGATTTACGAAGCATTCCCCCTCCTACAAGAAGTTGGAGGGTATGAGCTCCTTCGAACTGGCGAGGGTAGTTCCAAGGAGTTTACACTGATCCCAATGCCGAAAGGGGGACTAACTGTCCCATCTTTTTTTAATTATAATTTTAGAATTATCAATAATTATCAAAGAAGTATGAAAATCTTTGAGTGAATAAGATTTTGTTGATAACATGCAAGCTTGCCAAAAAATAGCATAAATATTATTACTACCAGTATTTACTTGCAAGGAGACTTTTTAGTTGATCATTGATGTTCACTGTAGCAAAGCTATTCTTAGATTTTCTTCTGACTGTTGAGCAAGACTGCCTTTATATCTCAAACTAAAACATTGCAAAAAATAATAATAATAATAATAATAATAATCAGCTTCAAATAACAATGATAGAGTTCCCAGTTTATTCTGTAGCTTGCACTATTTTTTACAGCAAGATATCTTTTTCTTTCTCTTGACAAATTCTTTATTTTAAGGTATATTTAAATTTCTTCACATAAAAGTTTATACTTTTTATTAAAATTAAAATTCTTTATTCTTCATGAGCTTAAAACAATGCACAATACAATGCAATGACATTCAAGTTACATTTTTTAGATAAAAAATTGAAGCACCCAGATATTATATAAAGTAATGTACAATGTTTGCCCACCTGGCATCAGGATGAGGTTTAATACAACAAGCTATTTTACGCTTTAGCACAACAAAAGGCATTGTTATTCATACAATATGAATCACATCTTTACTAGGCACAGTAAAGATCCAGTACTAGACCCAGCCTTTACTTCAATAAATAAAAATTAATAAAATACAGGAAAAATAAAACCCTTCCCCTCGCCCCCCTCCACAACAAACATTTTTTAGCCTTCTAACTGGCCACTTACCCATCACATCCTTCAGTGGTACAACGATAAATCTCATTGTCATCTGGGAAGATACAGAGGCACACTTCACAGATGTCATAAGCCTTAATTTCACAACGCCCACATACTTCTTGTACTGTACTGAGACTGAGGGTTTTAAATAGTTCATTTTCTGGTATCATTATTTTAATTAACTCAATCCTTTTGCTGCTTCATTTGTGAGAGTATGCCTTGACATGTAAGACATGATTGCCATGCTTATTTTTAAACTTCTGAACAATCATCTGTTTTGCTTAACTCATCAACATCACTTACATCGACATCAGATCCATCTGTTGAGCTTTCGCTGGTCAACCCATTGTCAGAAGATGACAAATCGCTTTCACTTTCAGTTTCATTATCAGAGAACTGAGTATCATCAACTTCATGGTTGTATGCAGGAAACACAGTAAAAATGTCTTGATTACTGCACACTGACGACTCGATATTATAATCACTATCTTCATTATTACACAAAGAAGACTCTGTATCATTAGTCTGATTGCTGGATAAATAGATCCCGGCATTGTTTTGATATACTTGATCTTGAACTTCAGACACAGCTTCATGACAAGAAAGCTGATTGACATCTACTGCCAAGATGCGATTCTGTTGTTTAGTTTGTCTGTAATGCAGAGTTTGTCGTGGGATTTTGACACTAGAATCTTATTTGTATAACCTGTATTTTCTTTTGAAAAATTCTGTGAATAACAATACGAATATGCCAAAAATAGATTACCAATCAGCTTTAAATTTCACACCAAAAATACGATTTAAATACTTACGAGGACCATTATAAGCATGCACGGTTTTCAAGTGAATCTCTAACATTTGCTGTCGAGACAAAATTCGACTACAAACAGTGCATTGAAACCTTTTTTGATTGTTCTCGCTTATCAAAATTTTGAATAGCTGCTTTTCGCTTTCTTGAGAAGGGATTCCCAGAATACAATGTTATCAAGTTTTCCCGCCTGGTAACCACGTGATTAACCTCATCCAATCACTGCAACTAAAGGTATCACATGAGAGGCGCTTCATTCGAACTGTCCTAATAGCTTTACCGGTTCAGCAAACTTACATTTATTTTAACCTTTTGTAATTGCTCTTTAACTGCCATTGTTTTAAACTCAGTCATGTGTATAGTGGTAGAATGGAAGAGGGAGAAGTCGGTGAGTGTCTCGAAGGAAAAGGATATAGCTCGAAACAAGGACAAGAAGACTGGTGGGAGACCGTTGATGTTCCTTTGAGCGGGAAAAATGGGTTCTCCATCCACACAGCCAAAGTAATGGCTTTTTTTGGAAAGCTATCCATGTTTTTTTTCCTTTCAATGTAAAGTTAATGTTAATATTGTCATGCACGATGGAAATTTTATGTCTTTAATTGCGGTATTTTAACTCAAAATTAACTTTAGACTTAATAAATTTGAAACTGATGAGTATCAATTATGACTGGGAAATATGGACTCGATGGTGTGGCAATGGGATCTCCGCTTGGACCTCTACTCGCAAATGTATTCATGTGCTATATCGAGGATATTCTAACAACGCAAGGACTCATACCATACTATTATCGTAGATATGTAGACGACACCATCGTCATTACTCCTAACAGGGAAGAAGCTGAGCACTTCTTGGAAGTCCTTAACAACTGCCACACCTCTCTCAACTTCACTATGGAAATTGAAAAAGACGGAATGCTTCCTTTCTTGGGGATAAATCTATTGAAAAAAGTCCACGCACATTGAAACCAAGGTTTACGTGAAACCCACCAACACAGGACTGCTCCTCCACTATCAGAGCCATGTAGACGACAAATAAAAACGCAGTTTACTAAACACGATGCAAGATAGAGCGCACCGTTTATCATCATCATGGGCCTTTTTTCATGAAGAATGTGAACGACTGAAGGATGTCTTTTTGAAGCTTCAATATCCACAAAGCCTAATTGAAAGATCTATAAAGAAATTCGCCGCATCAAAACAGCTGGAAAACCGTACAATCAAACAACCCGATGACAACACAAGAATCGTGATACCGTTCAAAGATGAACATTCTGCCAACAAAGTTAAATGTAAATTGCATGAGCTTAGCTCCAAAATAGGACATACCATCCAACCTGTTTTTGTTTGTTGTAAAATCCAAGAAAACCTCAAAATCAAAGAAAAGAAACCATCAATTGTAGATCAACAACGTGTAGTTTATAAATTTAAATGTGACTCTTGCGATGAGAGTTATATAGGCTTCACCTATAGACACTTACACGAACGAATCGAGGAACACAAAGGAGCAGCATCAAGCATCGGCAAGCACTACCGTACCGCACACGATATAACACCTCTCAATATAAATAACAACTTTATTGTTTTGAGAAAATGCAAGAGTAAATTTGACTGCCTATTGTTTGAGATGCTCTTTATAAGAGAACAACAACCGACCTTAAACAGTCTGATTCCCTTAGGGCAAAACGTTTTGTTTAACCTATGTAAATTTCTTAGTTTTTCTTATATTACTCAACTCACTGTTATAATATTCATTTGCTTGATAATGGTGTCTAGCCAACACCGAAACGTCGCTCTCATTTGTTTAATATTTTTAAATATGGATTATTTTTCAATGGATCCATCATATAATTTTTAAAAGGAAAACGATTGTCAATGAAACTTATAAACACAGTAATTTGGAAGGTTCGACAAAAGTTCAATTTGACTCGCCATTAGAATTATGCAACTTAAAATGAAACGCACGAAAATACCTAATGTTTATCTTTCTAACGTTAGTTTTATTTGGACAACAAATCAATCACTTTATATGAAGCACGTATGTAATTAATCCCAAGATTTAAAGCTGTAAATTGACTCATGTTTTATTGATATTTATAAAAATGAAGTGTGATGGCATAAAAAAATACAGATTTGTCTAAAGGATTCACTTCTCACAGTAGTTAATTTGGGAATATTATGCAACAGTTAAATTCTTATTGACATAAGCTTATATTTTTACTTTTTTCATATCAAGGTACTAATTCCCAAGCTCTTGACTACGAAAAGTCTCTAATCAAACCAGGTAGGTTTTTGATTGATATTGCTAAAAATGAGAAAAGTATCCCGAAGTATTAAAACGTTGGTGCAAGGGAGAGGGCGAGGTTTGAAAACGTGAAAATGGTTGGTTAGCTAAATATTTACAGTACATAATATCATTTTGATAATATCATTTTATAATTTTAGTTGAAGAGTGCCAGGGAAAACGAAAAAGAAAACCAACTGAAAAGTTAAAAGACATGGATGGAAGTTGTAAGTAGTAGTGGAGATAGAAATGTCATGTACAATATAAAAATATACCAATCATATATATTCAATCATACCACTTTTATCTAAACAATTTTCAATTTCTATTATTAGCTATCAGTGATGATGATACTGAAATAGTGTGTAAGAAAGCAAAGAATAAGAAAAGTGAAAATAAACAAGTCAATGAAAGAAATGACAGAAAGCAAAAGCAAGCCACTGAAATCTCTGATTATTCTGATGATGATTGTCCAGAAAATCAACAGAAAAAAGAAAAAAAAACAAAGAAAAGAAATCCTTAGCCAGTTAATAGTGATTCTGATGACGATGATCACAGCCTGGTTGATTACAAAAAAAACGACAAAAAAGAAACAGACAAAAACATCAACTCCCATACCTGTAAATAGCGATTCTGATGATGATAGTGGTGAAGATACTCAAGTAACAACCAAAAAGAAAAAACCCAAAAAAATAAACCATCCACCAGTAAGTTGCTTTCCAAAAAATCCATTGAATGGCTAATACTCATTGTCCTTAATAAATTGTATTCCTCTTTTTTGGTTATACTTATCTCCATGTTTCCATTTGTATAAAATGATGACGATTGTTATTATTTTGATATGCACCATTAAAAATTCAACAGTTTATAGACCATACAATAGTTGCGGTTAAACTAGGTATCTTTTACCACGGTAAATCAGTAAAATACCAGGGTAAAGCGGACTTTCTAGTGTAACTGATGTTTACCATGGTAAATGTACCTCGGGATAAAACCATGGATACGTCAAAAGTAACAAAGAAGCCGTCCATGACATTTACCGTAGTAAAGAGCTAATGTGTTTGTGCATACTGTGGTAAATTAACCAATCAGATTTATTGTTGATGCCAACACAAGAAAAATTGAATACGAAATATACGTCGCAGTATCACCAGATCACGAGTGAAACAACCACACGGAGAGCAGACCCCCTGGGAGATGCAAGATGAAGTTTGATTTCCTTTTACGATGGCAGGCAACGATCCTTTTTATGATCAATTTAGTGCGTCTGATTATTGCAACGGGTACTTATTCAATCGCCAGTGCACGGCTCCTACTGTGCCTGGTCCTGCATTCCAACAACAACAACAGCAACAACCACCTCCTTACAACCAAGGACGATTTGTTTTTGTGCCTTCTAGCTCTCCCTCGCCAACTCCATCCTCTGTACCAAACCTGACAGTCACTTCTAGTGCCAACTCTGCTAGTTCCTCAGCTAAAAACCGATGGGAAAATACTGAGGTAAAACTGTTAATTGAACTGCGATCGACTTAAGACCGCAAAAAGTAGTAGAGGCAAGAAAACCATGTGGGATCTAATCTATGACTGCTTCATAGAGAACTGTACTGAAGCGAAAATAAGAACGACGAAGACTCTTGTTCAAGCAAAGGAAAAGTGGAGGACTTTGTTTGATAAATATAAGGCCATTGGAGACAACAACAGCAAAACTGGAAGTGGAAGGATCGATTTCGAACATTTCAACAACATAAATGAATTCATGGGTGATTCAGACAAAGTTAGCCCTAAGTTTGTGAAAGAGTCTGCAATTCTAGTAGATGGCAAAGAGACCGCAAAGGCGACGACGACATCGATAGCGACAACCAAAAAAGTGCCGAAGGAGTTGAATTGAGCGCAGGAAAAAAAGCTGATACCAGTGCAGACGAGCCTCCCAAGAAGAGGCAAAAGAAAAGCAAGAAGAAAGATTTAGATACAGATACAAGTTCTTCTAAACTCATTGAGCTTTTAGAAAAACAACAACAGGCAATGGCGAAAGCTGAGGAGAACGATCGAAAAACACTTGAAGCAATGGCCAATATGCAAAACGATGCGGAGAAAAGGCATCAAGATTTTATGGTTGCCATGCTCGGAAAACTTGGGGACATGTTTGCAAAGAAGTAAAAACATATTTTATTCTTAATGCCAATTTATTGTTACTGTTCCTTTACCATAAGCTTATACATTTCGTACAGCTGATTTCAAAACGTCTAAAGAATCAATGATATTAAATTTTAGATTTTATGTACACAATATTTTTGAACTGATTTTTAAATCAGTAAAAGTTGACAGTAGTTATATATATCAATATATATAAATCAATAGTTAATATAAATAATATGATAGGAATTACAAAGATAAGAATTACAAATCTTATTACACGTTTTTGTGATTATATTTATAAACCATTTTTATACATAGATCTTGTACAAAAAAATAATTGCGATTTCATACCTGATTTGCAATAGATTAATGAAAGAAAAATCGTAAATTAAAGATTTTCTAATCACAAGTGATTATTTTCTGAATTAAAACAGTAAACTTTTGCTATTTATGTGTATAGTTTGTTTACTGGTCGGCTAAATAGTCGACCACAGCATCTAATACATCTGAAGCAACACCTGAAGGGGGGGCATCATCACCACATTCATCATCGTCGTCATCATCATGACTATCGTCACCATCATCATATAAATCACCCCTTAGCATACAGATGTTGTGGAGAACACAGCAAGCAATTATTGTGTCTGGAACACGGTCTGACTCATCATCCAGCCTTTTTTGGAGAATTCTCCATCTGTTTTTTGTATGACCAAAAGCATGCTCAACCACTACCCTTGCTTTAGATAGTTCTTTGTTATAATGCCTTTGGTCTAAACATCCATTATCCTTGAAAGGTCTTAGAAGCCAAGTTTTAAGTGGGTATGCTGTGTCCCCTAAAATCAAAGGGCGAATGGCTGTACCATTTATGTCAAACGTAGGCTCCATCAGAATATTTTATTTTCTGCAGCATGATAAAGCTGGGATAATCTGAGGACTCTTGCATCATGCATGCTACCCGGGTATCCCGTTGAAATGTACAGTCCTGAAGAGTCAACAACCCCTTGAACAACATAACTGTAAAAGTGCTTTCGGTTAAAATGGCAGGTGCTTTTATAGGTATATGTGAACCATCTACTGCCCCGACAACATTTGGTATATCACTTTTTTCAGAGAAACCATCGATAAATTTTTTTACATCCGCAGAGGATGTTGGGAATTTTATGAAATCTCCTCTTAGACGGCATAATTCCTCAACTAATTCATGGGTGCAATACACTGCAGAGGCCTTTCACATACCCACTATCAAACCACAAGAACGATAGCAATCACCAGTAGCAAGTCTCCATATTCCTGCAGCAACTCGCTTTTCTATGGGGATAGGGTCTCGAAATCTTGTATTTTGGCGCTCAATTGATGGTCCAACAAGTTGACAAATGTAGTCAAATGTATCGCGAGCTCGAGGTCTTACGTTGTTTTGTAAGTGGTGAATTAGCAGTAACTTCAGCGTACAGAGGAAATTGTTAGCTCAGCGTCAAAGATGAAACAAACCCACAGGTAATATTTGAAGGGCTGACAGTGAAAGTTGCAATATTATGTTGCAAGAATGATTTACCAGTAATTGCTACATCAAACTTCTATGAAAATCAGTAAATTTGCATACTAACAATTTTTATGTACACTCAACTTTCTGTAAACTCCAAAAAGGTTTACTTCATATAATATTTCTGAATTTGATAAATTGTTGTTTCTGGAGACCCCTCTGACTGTCAATTGTACATTATTTGTAATATGAAAACACCATAAAAATAGACCTCAACGATTGTTATTTTATATACTTTTGAAATTTAAAAATGAAAAACAAATGTTTTCATATGGATAATATTTAACCACAGGAAATTTGTTTCATAATGTTTGCAAGGGTGTGATGAAATTATACAAAAATAATTATTATTAAACATTAAATGTTTCATAATAATAATTATTATTAACAAAATTATAATTATGGAATGATAGTGACAAACAACGGCTGTGAGTTAAATATCTCAATAATTATTTGTTTTGACAATCAACTCAATGTCAAAAAACTTTTTTTATTATTGTTAAAGAAAAAACTACAAGAACTGGCATCGTCATATAATGAGCCAAAGGTGGCGCTCAGGCAGATTCTCTTCCAGGTCTTCACAAAAGATGAATTGAAGAACAAAACAGTTAAGGGTGTGAAGACCTGGAAGTGTGGTGATAATCAACCAGAGGCACTTGACTGTAAAAAACTGGAGGACATTTTCTGTAAGTAACATCAAAATAATAATGATTACCAGTATGCCTTTATGAAGAAGCCATCTTACCGTGATCAACATTTCATTTATTAAAAAGCTCATTGTTACATTCTTGCTTTTCTAGGTGTAATGCAGAACCAATTTAATGTCCAAAGAGACCAAATCAAAACCTGGATACGAAATATAAAAAGGGGCCTCCAAAAGTAAAAAAAGACAACAAGTGTTAAGTACTAAAAAGTGTATAATCTAAAGAAATCAGCAACATGATTTTAGAAATTCTAAATAATTTTAAATGAAGAGAAAAAAAATACATAACTTAAAATAATTCATGTGATTTATATCAAAACAACATCTAATAAACATAAATAGTCTGTAAATTGTCAATATCTTTTTATATCAATATGAATTTCCAGATTTAATAAATTGTAAGAGGGCAGTATAATTTTTTGTAATAAAAATATTGAATGCATATTTTATTGATTGTTTTGTTTATACATTCTAATATTTTCTATTACATTAATATTTAAAACAATATTTTTCTAGGATGTTTTTTGGATGTTTCTAGGATATTTCTAGGATATTTCTAGGGTTTGCTAGGAACATCAACCGTATTCAAATTCATAACAAGGTTCCTAGGATTCCCCTAGGATCTGCCAACATTCCTTGGATTCTTTGTCCGAATTTACTGTGAAATTTCACACCTTGTTCCTAGGATTTTCCTAGGAAATCCTAGGAAGCCCTAGGAACATTTTCCTCGGAATTCCTAGGTATATCCCAGTTTTCCCTAGGAAATCCTAGTATCATTTCACAAGGGTAATTTAAAAAATATATCCACATATACTTCTACTGCTACCATTGTTTCAAGAAGAAGCACATTGATTAGCCATGATACCCCACGCTTTGGATGTTGTAAGTGAAACTGTACACTTTCTCAATCCCGGCCAGCAGTTGCCTGCTCTGCAATGCAAAGTTATTTTACCTTTATCTCATCATAATTATAAAGATTTAAAGGAGACATGTGTACCGTCTAAATTTTGGCTTTGGCAAAATTTAATGCTATGTTTTCTACTGCTTATAAACAGGCATTTGTTGAAGACAGTTGCTAGTTGTTCTATCCACAGAAAACCCCTTTTGGAAATTTTGCCTATGACATCATATAGAGTGCATGTCACATAAGCGTGAAAAAATTCTTGGGTATTTAGTAATTAACTCTTTATTTAAGAAGGTTAGCAATGAAAAGTCTAAAAACACTAATACACTTGTGGCTCTCAATATATATTTCAGTAAAATATACAAATAAAACAGCAAATAAAAAAAATATTTATAATACTATAATAATACATATACTTTACACATACTAATAAAAAATAACATTATATTATGAAATGGTTAAACTTACTTTGATTTGCTAAAAAGTATTTATATATGGAAGATTTAAGAATATTAAAGGAACCTTTTTTTTTAAACTACTGGCAAACTATTCCATGATTAAAAAAAATCCCCCTAACTTGCGTTTAAACATTTTTCTTATTTAATACGAAAATGGATTTAGTGATATTAAAAACGCAGAGTGCAGTATCAGTACAATCACCACAGAGCAACATCAACTCTCTAAAGACACACATTTTTGAAACAGCACACAGGTCCTTTCAAAGTGAATTAATTCCCATCATCAATAAGGAATCCCCGAAGAGTACATTGCAACTAGTGTTAGTAGAAGCGGAGTTTTTACAATCCATACTGACAGCTGCAACATAAACGTTGAGACAACATTCCAACAAACAGACAAAAGAGTATCAAAGGATGTTTTGCAATGCCAATTCTTTTTATGTCCAAACAAGATTGAGTTCACAGTGGAACACCAACGTTCTTCGTCCTCACAACGATTCCGTTTTAGTTTTAATGATGCAATGTGAATGGCTATTTCTTGCAGGTGTATGACTTTTGACGTCTGTCAAACCAAAGAACAACACACAAGATTGTAAAAAGTGAATGGCAGAGTAAAAGATGAGGTACAAAAATACTTAAGACGAGATTGCCTTGAAATTGTTGGTGTGCCCAAGCTACTCGACGAGGAGCCTAAAAAAATAGTCAAAGAAATCTGTAATGCAATGAATATCGATTGACCTCAAAGATGAAGACATCTCTATTGCACATCGGCTACCGGATAACCAGAAAACAAAAGATCGAATCATAGTTAAACTCGGGAGACGTGATGTGAATGATATCTATAGCAACAAAAAGAAAGTGCAAGGAAAAAGTGCTAATGTGCTTCAATCCATCCATGTCTCTGGCGAAACATATTCACAAAGGATCTACATCAATGAGTCGCTGACCAGCCGAAGAAAGAAGTTATTTAACATGATTTACCAATATAAGAAAAGCAACAACTACACGTACATATGGACCTCAAATGGTAAGATCTACATTAGTAAACCTGACACATCACCAACAGTCAGCTTCACAACACCTAAAGAATTTGATGACTTCAAAAGCAATGACTATCCATTCTACAATTAATTTAACTATCTAACTATAATTTATTGCAAACTTACGAACAATGCCTCCACAATTTGAACTGAATAGTAACATTGACTTTTATAACCATATATCAAACCCTGATAGATTTGACAACTCAGATTCTGATAGCATGCTACAGTTACCTCTATCTAAATACCGTTTAGTAGACGAAATTATTAATATTACTCAATCTGAATTTCAATCAGCAAACTCATTATTTGTTCTGCATATTAATATTATCTGTCAACCAGATATAATAGCGATAACAGAAACTAAACTCGATGACAATTCTATTGCTAATATTGCAGTTGAAAATTTTGACTTTTTCATAACAATTCTACAATGGCAGCTGGAGGATCAGCACAATATGTTAAAAAAGCATTACATACTACCGAAAGAAAAGACATAAGATTTGTAATGGAACAGGTTGAGTCCACTTGGGTTGAATTGCCAAGAAACAAGTTACCCACTATAATTATTGGCTGTATTCATAGACACCCCAATGCCAATTTAGAAGAGTTCAAAAATAAATTAGAGAGTCTTCTAAAACAGTTTAATAATCTAAAACATGATGTTTATATATTCAATATGGATTTTTTTAGATATGAGAACCACGCCCCTACAGAAGAGTATATCAATATGCTATGTTCTAATACTTTTTCTCCTTTAACCACTAAACCTACGAGAATAACTGACCATTCTTCGACCCTTATTGACCACATATATACAAATTCTCAAAAGTTTGATTCAGTATCTGGATTATGGCCTCTGGACATCAGTGACCATCTCCCAGTTTTTTTGTGTTGCTCCGCTAAATATAACAAAATCTAAAAACTCTGAACACTGTTACAAAGACGACAGAAAATTTGATAAAGAAAAATATCTCCAGGACTTAAGTAGTGTAAACTGGGACAGCCTAATGGATCAAGACATCAATAAATCAACTAATAATATCTTACATGATATAAATCATATTGTTGATAAATGAAAGAAACCATTAAATTAAGACAAAAGCCCTGGTTAACCAACGGTATTATCTAGTCTATCAAAAACAAACAAAAATTATTGAAAGCTCACATCTCAGATCCTCTAAACCAAGCCAAAAAATCCAAATACAAAAAGCACTCACACTTTCTAAATAATCTTATTAAAAACTCCAAAAAAAGATAATCTAACATCACAGTTTGAAATCAATAAATCAAATCTCGAAATCACTTGGAGGCTATTTGGCAGTATTATTGAGCGTAACACTAAAGCTCAAGTGTCACCATCAATGATAGTCCACAACAATACTGAGTATACTAGCAAGGGAGATATAGCAAATAAATTAAATATTTTTTTAGTTCAATTGGCTGTGACCTAGCAAGCAAAATTGAAGACACTGGAGATGATCCAACCAGCTTCATACACAATGTACCATCATCCAGTTTTACCCTATATCCAGTCACAAGAACTGAAATCAAGCAAAGACTTGATTCACTTAACACCAAAAAAATCTCACCAGACATCCCCTATTATTTAATTAAAATTGCAAGTGATGTCTTAAGACCACTGAAATTCGCGAGCTTTTTTTCCATTTTGAATAAAAAAGCATAGTCATATTCAGTTATTCATCTTTAAAATAATATATAATTTATGTAAATAGCACACGATAGGTCGCACTGGCGATTTTTTTTACGAAAAGACCCCTTGAACCCTTCCTGTAACCTTAAATTCACTTTTTTTAATATACATGAATAAATCAAGAAAATTCATTGATAAAACGATGGATAAAGGAGTTGCCTATGTCGAAAAATGGCACACGTTATTGAATGTTTTGTTTAAAAACTACCTACACACTTATTTATGTATTGTATGATTGTCAAATGAATGACAAATTATATGTAATGGTATAAGAAAGTAAATTACAAGAAACCTATGGTATGTTGAGAGCAATAGTGTGTGTCTACTTGAATTTCTACGAAATACTACCAAAACGGAGATATTTTAGAAAATACAACCATTTGAGTCCTGAACAGAAAATATGAATAACATCTGCAATATATAAAAGTATCAATTATTATTAATTATTATTATTAATTATTAAATCGTTATTTAGTGTTGTTTAATATTATGCTATTGTAAATTTGTCAAAACCAAACTCTAAAACTTGGGGAAAATTAGAGTAGTTCTAGTATTCTAACAATTTTGCATTTTCTTTATATCTAGAAAATTTAGAATTATCGTTTAAGGTAATTCCACAGGAATATATTCTACCTGTAAAAATCGGTGTTTTTCTGATATTTTACAGTTTTTGAGTTGATAATCATCTTAAAAGAAAAATAAGTTGGGGTCACCGATTTCGTTTTCGAAATAATTGCCTCCAAACTGCCTATTACGCGCGCAAATCCGCACAATTCTTTCAAAATCATTTACAGGTTTGTCTAATTCTAGAAAGCATGTTTACTTTTCCTAATACTAAAAAACTTAGTAGCACTACTTGGAATAGTCTTTAATCTTATCACCTACTATTTTTTTGGTGGTCCACGAGACATTATCTTAGTTTGTGTGACATGTAAGCGAAGTGTTCCTCCTCTAAAACATTCCATTTTATCTCTTCTGGAGGTCGTCTCTAACTCCTAAAACTGTGAATTATTCAAAATCCTACCTGTAATTTTTTTTGATTTCTAAATATGTTGTAGAATTTATTGTTACAAAAATATTTTTGAAATAAAAACTGGGGGTCACCGAATTCGTTACGGAGTTATTTTCGTTCAAATACGCAATTTTTGGCTTTTTACTTTGGGCTACCTGTGTAAATATACCACAGGAAGCCATTATGGTAAATCATCGAGTGCGAAAAAGCAGCCGTTCAGCGAAAGGAATTCAGGGAGAAAACGATTTTATTTTGCACCATCTGGTATTATTCCTAAGTTGATAATTAATGTCTTTTTTGGTTATATTTTCTCATTGCAATAGCACGCGCGGAAAATTACCGCCATTTTAAATTTCATAGTTTGACAGTTTGTGTTGCAGTTAGCGTGCGCAGAAGACGTGCGCAGTGCAAAACTGTGGATTTACCTTAATTATCGTTTTATAAACTCTAGATGTAAATACATATGTACATAATTTTCCTTATTGATTCAATTAATTTTCTGTTGTGAAGGTTTGTAGAATAAACTTTCAAAGCAAGGGCAACAAAAAATTGGTAAAATGTTTAAAAATGCACACAACTAAAATATCGAAAATGAATCGCTGAGAAGTTATGGTAGAAAAACGCCAATTCTTCCCATGTACTGAATTAAAAAAATTAGTTTTCTTTAAAAAAATCGACATCCAAGGATTAAAAACATTTTTTGTGTTGTCTATGTGTTCTCTCCACAGAGTACGCCCAAAGAAATTTTATCAAAACAAGCATTACATGAAATCAAAAAGAGTGGCTACCACTTTTGGTGCTGTTTAGATTTTGTGCTTTAAATTATTTATTTATTTTTTTTTTTTTTGTTGTTGTTGTTGTTGTTGTTGTTGTTGTTGTTGTTGTTGTTGTTGTTTGTTTTTTTTGTCTTTTTTCTGCCATTTCAAAAGATTGAAATTCTGCGGCTGCACATTATTTATTCAATTTCCTCCTTTTCAGCTATTTCTGCACTTAGATTTTTCAAACCCGATTTCAAAGTTTTTGATTTATTGTTCTGTATTCTTGTACACCCAAGGCACACTGAAAAATGGTTTGCTCAATGTTTTCTTTTTTCTCTTTCAGACAATGCATTACGTTTAATAGAAAAAGAAAGGGAGGCATAGCAGCAGATCCATCAATGGAAGAGTCTCCTACTGGAAAGTGACACAGAAGAGATAAAAAAACGCGGTAGCCGGAAGCCAGATCTTAAAACATCTGCAGAGGTACAGACACAGACCAACGAAAACCATGACACTACCAGCTTAACGCTTCAATTATTAGACAATAACTAATTCTGTTATTGCTAACTGAAGTAATATTCTAACGTAACTAACATGCCAAGAGGAATTTGTGCATCATGTACTCAACACAAACATTGCACTTTTAAAACTCTAGAACCGGACCTACTACTTTGCCATTGCCAGAATTAAGTACTAACGTCACTTAAGTAATGCACTGTGGTCCTTCCATTTCAAGACCTAATACATCAATAACTGAAATCAGTTACTATAACTTTAACTCTATTTCTGTATCTAATGCGCAAGGTACACGCAATACAACTAACCAAGAACCATTAACGTGCA
The DNA here is from genome assembly GCA_918843875.1 of Diadumene lineata. Taxonomy (NCBI): domain Eukaryota; kingdom Metazoa; phylum Cnidaria; class Anthozoa; order Actiniaria; family Diadumenidae; genus Diadumene; species Diadumene lineata. The sequence continues at coordinate 10,303,808 of OU974076.1, forward strand.
CTATGCTCTAGCTTTAATTCTTATATTTATAACTGTACACATATATTCAATTTATTTCCATTCAATATTTTCACTTTAAGGTATCAGGGGGCCCAACGTTTTGACCATTTTATCAAATTTGCGATTTTGGTATCATTCGAAAGGTTGGAGCGAACTCTACATTTCTGTCAAATAAAAAACACACGTTTCTTTTTTTTTTCGCATTAAAAATGACGAAAACTATTTATTCTCTAATTAAACAAGCGGAAGCGGGCTGTCATCAAGGTACTTCACACCTCAGTGCACTCTGTGGTCCATATTAGGTGGTATCTTAGCAACATTGTCACACAACACATGACAAACTTATGTCTCGCTTCACGTGTCTCATTTATCCTTTATATCAGCATCTGAATAGTTTATTCCATAGCGTTTTACAGTCCTTTTATAGTTTTAAACAGTTCTTTTAAAGTACACCTAACCCCCTATTTTGAACTATTTTTAAACGAAAGTTTAAGCTTTGTAAAGATGTTATTTGAAGAAAAAATTAAGTTTCGACCAATTCCCGATTTTTTACAAAATTACAAAGTTTGGGTTTAAGCATGTTAGGGCTTCCTGTGTAATTCCGTGGGTTTTTTTAGTGACGTATGAGGTGTGACGTCACGAAAGGAACTTATCACAAATCGTCTGAAAGAAACATACGCGTCTCGATATAAACAGCTAGCTAAAAATGCCAAATCGTTGTGTTGTTTATGGCTGTAGCAACACAGCAAACACAGAAAAGGAGTAGTAGAGAGGGACCGATTTCAGCTCAAACACCTATTTCACTCAGTAATTCATTGGTTGAAAAAAGGGCTATTTTAGGGCAAATCAGAATTTGAGTTGATGACGTCATCACTAGGGAAAAAAATAAATAGGGGAGGGGAGGTCATAAAAAAATTTATATGCATGATGACGTCATCACCTTGGCAAAATCAATAGGGGAGGGGTGTCTTTCTAAATTCAATATTCATTTTTTCACAAACTTTTTTCCAAGTTGCATCATTTTTCTTTATTACAAAATTGCTTTTTAAATAAATAAAATCTAATATTTCACGGTCTTCCTGTGGCAGGATGAGATCCCAGATTTTATAAATGAAATAGGGATAATATGTTTTTTTATGTTTTATATTTTTTAACACATTTAGAAATATCATTTCACTTTTATAAAGAAGATTTCCATCCACGGTGGGAAGATTTTTTCCTGTGGCCATAGACCAAATAGCACTGGTAAATTTATTTAATTCTGTTCTGCGAATTTCCTTTAAGGATTTTCTTATGGAAAATATTTGTTGTTTTATATTTGAATCGGGAAGATCATCTCTGCATTTTTTTATAACACTTTGGGAAATATATGTAGATCGACCTAGGATTAAATAAATCCAATTTCTAAAATGTTTGGAGGGGTTAAATTTAGATGGACGGACAGATCTACCTTCTTGTTTGAATAAGTTTTCTGGATTTAAAATTAATGTTGGGCAAATATCAAATATTTTTCCACATTCTTGGCAATAATAAAAATAATTTTCATAGTCTAAGATTTTGGTTTCGCAATTACAGTCCATTATATAAAATTTAAATATCTACCTAAATAGAAACCAAGCCACTCCAGCAATGACAATTATTATAACTGCCTTATTGTTTTCATGTTTTTCTATTTTAGGAATTAGATATTTTGTTTTATGTTTTTCAGGAATAGGAGATTTTGTTTCTTCTTTTGGAATTAGATGTTTTTTCTTTGAATGACCTAAATTATGTTTAACAATAGGAATAATTTCTTCATTTATATTATTTACACCAAGCATCATATTTTTTGTTGCTTTTTGCAATTTGTTATTATATCCGGCAATGGGGGAATTATTCAAAATTAAATTTGATGGACAGAGCCAACATTCAAGTGCAACGGCAAGATCTAATTTTTGTTTTGCTTGTTGAAGAGCGAATTGATATCTTTGTATGGATTTTGAAATGTCTCTTTCAATTAAAGCGCTTTCAAATAGTTGTAAAAAAACTTTTTGAGTTTCTTGCGCGCTACCGCTGTCACCAATGATGCTACTTCTCGTTTGCACTTGACTGCCTAGAATACAATAGACAAATGCTTCTATAGATTGATTTATTCTAGATAATCCAGCTTTTGTTAAACCCAGTGATGTAGAAGGAAAGAAATATTCATATTGATTTTTCATTTTTGTACCTGTAGCTCCATGGTATCTAAAATCATTACCGGTGGAGAATTCTATTTTTAACTTTTCAAAAGCATTTTTATTATAGTAATTTTTATATTTTGAAAAATGTTGATCTTTTGGTAATGGGCATTGCAGTTCATTTAAAATGCGCCTGATAGTGAAATAAATGTGAAACTTATAAAAGCTATTAATTTGTGGTGATGCAGATGTAAGCATTTCTCTACTTACACCACAGCCGCCAGTGGAGCACCAGACGGCAAAATTAAGAGCTTGTGCCCAAAATGATAAGTTTGGACTTTCAAACCATTTTTTAAAATAAGAAGTTTTTATTTCACTGTCGTCAAATATGTTACTAAATGTTAAATTTATTTTTTCTTTTGGCGTGATATAAATTATTAAATAATAATAAGTCAAATTTATTGGAATTCTATTCCATGCGACAAATTTATAAATTGCGTTTTCATTTAAGCGGTATTTTTGAGGGAATTCTATTTTATTTTTTTCTTCTGTGACTTTTTCAAAAGTTGGTTTATATTCTATGGTTTTTTTATAAGTTGGTTTATATTTATGCCAATTCAATGAAGGATTGTATGTTTTTACATTTGACCACATTATATATTTAAGTTTATTATATAAAATTTAAATATCTACCTAAATAGTGACCAAGCAACCCCAGCAATCACAATTATTATAGCTGCCTTATTATTTTCATGTTTTTCTATTTTAGGTTTTGGATATTTTTTTACTGGTTCATGTTTTTCTGGTGGAGTTGGTTTCTCCTCAGGTTGATTTTTCTTTGAAGGGCCTAAATTATGTTTAACAATAGGAATTATTTCTTCGTTGATATTATTTACACCAATTTTCATATTCTCTGTGGCTTTTTGAAGTTTGTTATTGTAACCAACAATGGGGGAATTATTTAAAACTAAATAGGATGGACAGAGCCAACATCCAAGTGCAACAGCAAGATCTAATTTTTGTTTGGCTTTCTGAAGAGCGAATTGATATCTTTGGATAGATTTTGAAATATCGCTTTCAACAACAGAGCTTTCAAACAGTTGTAAAAATACTTTTTGTGTTTCTTGAGCACTGCCGCCGTCGCCAATAATGCTGCTTCTTGTTTGCACTTGACTGCCTAGAATACAATAGACAAATGCTTCTATAGATTGATTTATTCTAGATAATCCAGCTTTTGTTAAACCCAGTTATGTAGAAGGAAAGAAATATTCATATTGATTTTTCATTTTTGGATCGGAGACATACTCAATGTTGAAATGATTCATATGGTCTGTAGTTGCCCATTCGTCTGGTAGTTGATAAATTTTGTTTGGAATGTATTTGTCATGATCTAAACCGCCATAACTCCAATAGTAAGCATTAAATACTTCTGTAGAGCCATGATATCTAAAATCATTACCGGTGGAGAATTCTTCTCAAAAGCATTTTTGTTATAGTAATTATTAAATTTTGAAAAATGTCTATCTTTTGGCAATGGACATTGAAGTTCATTTAAAATGCGTCTGATAGTGAAATAAACGTGAAACTTATAAAAACTATCAACTTGAGGTGATGCAGATGTAAGCATTTCTCTACTTACACCACAGCCACCTGTAGCACACCAGACGGCAAAATTCAGCGCTTGTGCCCAAAATGATAAGTTGGGGTTTTCTAACCATTTTTTAACATCAGGAGTTTTTTTAAATATTATTTCACTGTCGCCAAATATGTTTCTAAATGTGAAATTTGTTTTCTCTTTTGGCGTGATATAAACGTTAAAAGAATAATAATTCAAATGTGTTGGATTAGAATTCCATGAGAGGAAATTATAATCTGTTTTCCTATTTAAGCGGTATTTTTTAGAGAATTCTATTTCAGCGGATTTTTTAATAGCCGGTTTGTCATGAGGATGCGGCAATTTTTTTTCAGTGGATTTTTTAATAGCAGGTTGTTTGCCATGAAAAAGGTATTCTTCCAAATCTGGCGAGAACATTATATATCTTTATTTTTTAATTTTTTGTCAAATCTATATATTTAAGTTTATTCATTTCTACAAAGATGAAAAAAAATATGTCTACTTCATTCTATATATTTATTATATCTTAATTTGTAAATATAGCCGCCATAGGGAGTTTTATCAAAAGAGAAAGTTAATTCTTTTTCACTCCGGTGGATAGCTGTTGTAGAAGTTCTTTTTTTATTTCCTCTCTCAGCTTTTCTATGTTGGCTTGGGGTTCTTCTTTTTTTTGAAAAGTCATTCTTATTTCATTTTTCAGAGCTTCATATTTATCCAACTCTGTCATAATCAGTGTAAATTCCTTTTCATCAATAGAATTATCACGGAGTGCTTTTGAAACAAGATCAGCTATGCTATTATGCTTTGACTTAATGAGTTGAATTGTTTTCTCGTGCTTTGATACTTTTTTTGTTAATCTTTTTGTTGCCATTCCGAAAGTTGCGGAAACCAAACCAAGAATACCACCAACGGCTGATAAGGGAATGCCAACAATAATTCCTGGTCCTGTAAGTGAAGTGCCAATGCCAGATGCAGTTAGTACAGCTGATAATCCGCCGCTGATTACTGCAGTTCCATGTATTAAGGATCGGACTCTTGCATATTTTTTTCTAACTTTTTCATAATGTTTAAGTTCGTCATCAAGTTGTGAAAGAACTATATTTACTTTATTCAGACGAAAGTTTTCTCCAGAAGGTAAAGTTGGATATATTGAGTCGGTCATTATATATAATAAATTTTTTGAAAAAATTTATTGTAGAATTAATTTTGTTGCGTGAAATTAACCATTAAACTACATTCATTACCTTTTTCTGTTCCCTTGGATTGCTTTATGGAAATATTGAAAATACGAATTTTTTCATAGTTTGGTATTTTTGAAAGTTTAAATCTTTTATTTAAAGGAAAAATAAAAACAGATGCACTATTTCCATACATACCATTCCAAAGTTTATAAAACGGATAATCTTTCAAATCAACAGAAAACATTGCATGGGTTTTAGGGTTTGTTGCATCATCACTTGTAGTGTATTGAAGTGTGAAAGTAAGACCATCATTAGCATTTAATCCGCCACCATCGTCGTCTGAAGTTAAAGTATGAATGTTGACTTCAGAGGTTTCATTTGGATATACAAGCATACAACATGATACAGTATCACCAATTGTATAGCTTTTTGGATATCTTGCAACTGATTTTTTAATAGTCTCATAAAACCAATCTCGCCAAATATCTACTCTATTTAAAATTTTTTCTGTTATTTGTTTACTATTCAGTTCTTCAGCTATCATTCTATATCTTGAGTATAATTAACTACAACGCTTGTTTCATTACCTTTATTTTTACCTTTACTTTGCGCTATATAAATAGAAAAAACTCTGATATTTTTATAATTTGTTATATTTGAAAGTGGCCAACTAAGGTTTATAGGAAAAACATATCTTACACCCTGGCCATCAATAATCTTATATCTTGTACAAGTTGATAGATCAACGGAGAACATATGATGAATTGTACTGCCATTACTTGTTGCTGTTGTATATTGAATTCCAAAATCTACAGTATCATCTGAAGTTAATCTAGGGATGCGGCGGCTATGCCCATCATCATCAGAAGTTAAAGTTTTTATTAAAATGTAAGAGGTTTCATTTGGAATGGTATATATACAACTAGGACCGTTGAGAATTTCTGGATACGTTGGATGTGGTGCTGGAAGAATGCCATCATAACACCAATCTCGCCAAATATTTATTCTTTTTATATTTTTCTCTATTATTTGCTCACTGGTAAGATCTTCAGCTATCATTATATTAAATCAAGTTCAAGAACAATGCTAGAAAAGTTTATATCTTTTTTATCCGCATCTTTGACTTTAAAAGTAAGACTTCCAATAGCGGATGTTGTAGACAATGGTATTGATATTTTTGGTTTGGTGTCATAGGAAATTTGATTGGCTGTTCTGCGGCAGATTACTGCAAATAAAGTATCTCTTTTACCGTTGTATAATCGTTTTTCAGAATCTATTTTATCACAATAAATGTAGATTTCTGATGGAATAGTTGAAGAAGGAAAATTAATTACAGCACCAAGCAGAGATATTTTTCCCACCGCCGGTGGTTGATCAAGATAGATTGTAAAATTATTTGTTGTTGATTTTATTGTTAATTGCATATATAGTTTATTTTTTCATTTTTTCAATCATGAAGGCAACAACGGCAACAATCAATAGCCAAGCATGCTCAGCAACAAAGGAAACAACTTGGCCTGCGGTTTTAAAAATGAAACTAGCTATTGCGCCAATCATGCCCGGCAGCATTTCACCCAGTTTTTTACCCAGAGTTTTAAGTCCATTGCCAACACCTTTTGCTACTGATGAAAGTCCTGATTTTAATTGACTGACGAGGACGCCTATTGTTATAGCAACTGCGGTTGCAACTGCAGCCACTGTAAAACCATATTTTTTGAAAACTCTTTTTATTTTCTCTTTTAAAGTCAGTCCAAGTTCAGTTTCTAATTGTTCTTTTTGCGCGTTCAGTTCAGCAACTCTTTCTTCTAGCCTAATTGTCTCTTGCCGTGCAGCTTCTCTTTCTTCTTCAGTACGGTTTGAATCATTTATAATTTCTCTCTGTCGTTCTACTTGTTCTAAATCTTCTATAGCCTGTTCCATTTGTTGAAGTTGTTCATTTTTTTGATTTATTTCACGTATTAATACTTTTTCATTTTGGCTATTTATTCTTAAATTATTTTTCAATCTTGATATGTCTTCTGTTAAAGATTGGATATTATTCTGCATGGCAACTTTTTCCCTTCCATGTGAATTTTGTAATAGTTGTGTTTGCTCAAAGTATTCTTTTTCCCTATCATCTATTAATTGCTTAAGATATTCAATTTCTTCTATTTTTCTATTAAGATTTGTTGTTAGATCAAGTATTTCTAAATTTTGTCTTGTTACATTTTTCCAAGATTCTAATTTTTCTAACTGTTTATTAATTTCTCCATTTACATCAAAAAGATTATAAAACTTTGTTTGTTTTTCTGCATATCCTTTTTGATATTTAATAGCAATTATAACTTTTCTGTTATCATCAAATAGGGAAACATCATCAAAGTTAAAATTTGGATATCTTATTTTAAGAACTTCTTTTGCTTCTTTTACTCTTTCAGTATCTTCATCCATATTTTGTAATTCCATGTATTCTGGAAGTTGTTTGTCAGGGTTTTGTGTTTTCCATTTATCTGAAAATCTATTAAATGCATTTCTCCATCCCATTCCGAACTTTTGTCTAAAACGAGAATAAAAACTATCTGCTGTTTCATTTTCTCTTGGAAGTAATGTATCATATTCTTTATCTACTTCTTCATTTATATCTATACGACCTTCTTCAGTTGTTGGGTCAAATTCTATAGGTTCAAATTCAGCCATTATATATATTTAGCAGTTATATATCCTGCTGCTAACATTTCACCAGCCACATATAAAATTTCATATTGTTTTTGTTTTGAAGATGGGGAATAATAATTTTTTAAATTGGGTTTATTTTCCAATCTATGGGCAAATTCTGGATGCGCTTTACTATAAAGAACAAAAGCTTCATCAGTGCTCTGGAGATTTTCATCAGCTTGCTTCTTATTTAAATATTGCTGTCCAGGCCAATCTTGGTATCTTTTTTGTTCTTTTTGCCATTCGCCCATATCATGCTGATATTTTTCTAATGCTTTATCATGCCTGATTCTCTCTAAATCTGTGTCTTTACCACTTAAATAATTTCCTAAATATGATCCGCCAATGAATGCCGTGGCGTTAAGTACTGCTCCTGCTATCATCATTGCTATGGCTGCCATTTTATATATTTGAAGGAATTATTTTTTGTTTTTCTAAATATTCTTTTGCCGCCACACTGGCCGCAACTACAAGAGTAAGTTTTCCATAATTACCCAAATTTGAACTGGGATCGCCGAGGAAATTTTCTTTTAGGATTTTCTTAGCTACATAGCCAATCCCCGCTGAAAGTCCAACTATAACAGCCGAGTCCATTACAATTTTAACTGCTTTATTTTCTGTCATATTATATAAAAAGAAAAAAAAATAATTCTGCATCTGTTCCAGTTTCGGTGTTTTTCAAATGTAAACTTTTTTAAAATTTTAGAAAAAAAATGTGAGATGATTTTTAATATTCTACATCTGTGTCTGTTTCGGTTTCGGTGTTTTCCAAATGCAAACTATTTATAAATTTTAGAAAATATTTTATATTGTGAATATATATATTATATTATAATGAAGAAATGTAGTAGATGTCATTGTTTAAAAGAAGATGATAGTTTTATATTAAATGAACGTATATTTAAACTTTGCAGCGGTTGTAGGAAAGGTAAAATAAAACCAGATAATAGTAATAAAATTGAATGTTCTAATTGTTATTGCTTTAAAGAAGTTGATGACTTTAAGAAAGATGGTTATATTATGAAGACTTGTAATAAATGTAGAACAAAAAAAATAAAATCAGAAGAAATAAATGAAATAAAAGAAGATTTATCAAACTATAAGAAACATGATCTCTGGAAAAAGATTTATAATGAAAAGGAATTCATTGATTTAAATTATATATTAGAAATGAGAAAATCAGCCGCCAATTGCTGGCATTGTGGAAGGCCAATTCAATATTTAACCTATAAGCCGGATTTTGGTCAAATTAAACGCATCAATCCTAAAAAAGGATTTATAAAAGGGAATGTAATTATGTCTTGTACTTATTGTATGGCGAGATAAATATATTTTCTGAAAATTATAAATAGTTTACATTTGAAAAACACCGAAACCGGCGCATACGCATTAGATAAATTTTGTCTATTATTCTTTGAATTTTTTTTTCTGAAAATTATAAAAAGTTTACATTTTGTTTTTGCTGCATACAGCATATTTCATTAAGAAAAAAATATTTATATTGAGAAAAAGAAGAAAAAAAAGTGCCTCCGCCAGGCGAAAGAAAATATGAATACAAACGGCTTACGGCATAAGCCGCCAGGCGAAAGAAAATATGAATACAAACGGCTTATGGCATAAGCCAATCACCTTTCAGAAAAACAAAAGGCCGGCTTATGGCATAAGCCGCCAGGCGAAAGAAAATATGAATACTAATGACTTATGGCATAAGCCAGTTTACGAAGATGAATAAGATTCAACAAGACAAGTTTTTCGACTTGGTTCAAATTCAACATCCTGATACAGAGGTCAGTCTGTTTTTTTTTAAACTAGAATGGAAAGGATATAAGATATTAGGATTTTTAAATTTCCTATTATATACAAGATGAGTCAAAACAATAATATTTTAGATTCACCTGTTCCCGCTATAAAAACGCCAATATTAAAACCACAAGTTTATAAAGCTCCAGTTTATAATGTGAAAAAATTACAGAATATTGCGAAAAAGAAATTAAATAAATTTGCCGACTGGTTTTTGAATTTCATTCCAAAAGAAAAAAAGAAAATAGCTAATGAAAAAATTAAAAAGTTACAATCTTCAATTAATAAGATATTCAATCAACATAAAGTAACAAAGAAAGCATCTGCTATCAAGGGTTTTTTAACTTCTTATGAGATTAAAGGGCAAGCAAAAGTTGATCCTAAGATTTATTTTCAACGGCATAAAGTTCAGGTTTTAAATCTTTTGAAAGAGAAAGAAAAGCCAGTTAAATTTAAAATGGTTCTTGAAGTTGAATTTAAAAAGAAGAAAATTTATACAATTTCATATTTCCATAGTGATATTGAAATTATAACTGAAACTAGTAAGTTAAATGAAATTTATGAGAAAAATACAGAGAGAATTTTAGAGAAAATAGAAACATTTCAAAATATGGGCTCCGGATGGATTTTTAGTAAGGTGCTTTTATTAAGTCTTCATATTGATAAATTCAATCCAATTTCTGGAAGTTCATATATTCCTTTACCGAGGAAATTAGCTTTGAAAAGATCTATTGTGAATCCTAGAAATAAAGATTTAGAATGTTTTAAGTGGGCAGTGACGTTAGCAGTTGTTAAACCGGAGGGAAAAAATAAAGAGCGAATTTCTAAAGAGTTAAAACAAAACTCTGAAGAGTTGAATTGGTATGGATTAACTTTTCCAGTTGAGCTTTCAGATATTGACACATTTGAAGAAAATAATTCAAATGTAAGTGTAAATGTATTTGGCTATAATGAAATTAAAGAAGAGGTTTATCCGTTGAGGATTTCGAATACAACTGGTGAAAGAATTAATCTTCTTTTTATTTCCGATTCTAATAAAAATCATTATTGTTGGATTAAAAATATGTCCAGACTTCTTGCTTCGCAGATTAATAATATACAGCATAAAAGATTTATGTGTTTACGTTGTTTGAATTCGTTTCCAAAGCAGGAAACTTTAGATAAACATGAGGAATATTGTAAAGATAAATCAGCAGTTAAAATAAAAATGCCAAGCAAAGGTTCAAAGTTGAAGTTTAAAAATTATCATCATTCAATGAGAGTTCCATTTGTTATTTATGCAGATTTTGAATGTATAACAGAAAAGATAGAAAGTTCAATGGAAGATAATGATCATTCTTGGACAAATAAATTCCAAAGGCATAAACCATCTGGATTTTGCTATGCTGTTAAATCTACAGTTGAAGATTTGTTTCCATTAGATGTGGAAAATTATACTAGTTCAGATCCCGATGAAGATATTGGACAAATATTTGTTGATTCGATTGAAAATAAAGTTAGGGAGATTTATAATAAAATTTGGCATAAGCAAGTGGAATTAACAGAAGAAGATAAGGCTAATTATAAAAGTGCAACTGATTGTCATATTTGTTCCCTTCCACTTAACGGAGATAAGGTTTTAGATCACGATCATTTAACTGGTAAATATAGAGGTGCAGCGCATAATTCATGTAATTTAAATTATAAAATACCAAAACATATTCCAGTGATATTTCATAATTTATCTGGTTATGATGCTCATCTGTTTATAAAAAATCTTGGCGTTTCTCAAGGGAAGATAGATTGTATTCCAAAGAATGAAGAAAAATATATTAGTTTTAAAAAGGAAATTATTGTTGATAGATTTACAGATAAGAATGGAAAAGAATTTAATGTTAAAAGAGAAATCAGATTTATTGATAGTTTTAAGTTTATGGCTTCATCTTTAGATAAATTAGTTTCGAATTTGTCAAAAAATGATTTTAAAAATATGACAAAATATTATGAGGCGGATAAGTTAGATTTATTATTGCGGAAAGGTGTATTTCCTTATGATTATTTTGATAGTTTAGAGAAATTAACTGAAACTAAGCTTCCGCCCATTGAAGAGTTTTATAGCAGGTTAAATAATAAAAATATTTCTTTATCAGATTATGAACATGCTGAGAAAGTTTGGAAAAAGTTTAATATGTCAACTTTTAAAGATTATCACGATCTTTATATGAAAACCGATGTTCTTCTATTGTCTGATGTGTTTGAGACCTTCAGAGATGTTTGTATGAAGAATTATAAGTTAGATCCTTGTTGGTATTATACTTCACCTGGGCTTTCATGGGATGCAATGTTAAAGAAAACTAAAATAGAATTAGATTTACTTCATGATTCTAATATGTTGTTAATGATTGAAAAAGGAATTAGAGGAGGAATTTCAATGATTAGTAAACGATATGCAAAGGCAAATAATAAATATATGAAAGATTATTCTCCTCAGGAAGAAGATGTCTTTATAAAATATTTAGATGCTAATAATCTTTATGGTTGGGCAATGAGTCAAAATATGCCTTATGCTGGATTTAAGTGGATGGGTAAAGAAGATATTAAATATTGGCATAAACGTTCTTGTATTTTGGAGGTGGATTTAGAATATCCCAAGGAACTTCATGAGTTGCATAATGAATATCCCCTTGCACCAGAGCCTTTGATGGTAAATAAAGTTGAAAAACTAATTCCAAATCTGAAGGATAAAGAAAAATATGTAGTTCATCATTCAACTTTAAAGAAATATCTTTCTCTTGGTTTAAAAATTAAAAAGATCCACAGAGGTATTTTATTCTTAGAAAAGCCATGGTTGGCTGAGTATATTGATTTGAATACTCAGCTGAGAACTAAAGGAACTAATGATTTTGAAAAAGATTTCTTCAAACTGATGAATAATAGTGTATTTGGTAAAACTATGGAAAATATAAGAAATAGACAGGAGATAAAACTTTGCAACAGTGAGGAACAAGTTAAAAGTCTTATAGGAAAACCAAATTATAAAAGGAGAACAATATTCTCAGAAAATCTTGTTGCTGTTCATATGAATTTGACTGAGTTAATATTTAATAAGCCAATTTATGTTGGAATGTCAATTTTAGATTTATCTAAAGAGTTAATGTATGACTTCCATTACAATTACATTAAGAATAAATATGAAAGCAAAGCTGAATTATTGTTTTCTGACACTGATTCACTTATGTATAAAATAAAGACAGAAGATTTTTATAAAGATATTTATGACGACTTAGAAAAGAAGTTTGATACTTCAGCCTATGGGAAACATGCTGTAATTGATAAAAAAGTAAATAAAAAAGTTATTGGAATGATGAAAGATGAGACAAATGGAATTGAAATAACAGAATTTGTTGGACTCAGATCAAAATTATATGCATTCAAAGTTGAAGAAGATGAACATAAAAAGTGTAAAGGTGTTAGAAAAAATATTATTGATGTTGATATTTCTTTCAACGATTATAGATATTGTTTATTTTCAGGCCAAGAGCAGTATAGAAATATGAATTTAATAAGAAGTTATCAACATAATATTTATGCAGAGACAGTAAATAAAGTTGCATTATCTTCTAATGATGACAAAAGAATAATTTTAGAAGATGGAATTAATACAAGAGCAATTGGATTTGAAAAATCATATTGTGAATTAGATTAAACTAGATATATGGAAATCATACAGTTTGAAAATAATGAATTTAATTTAAATGTGATTTTGGACAAGGATAAAAATATCTTCTTTAAAGGAAAGGAAGTTGCAAGTATATTAGGATATGAAGATACAAAGAAAGCAATAGAAGCGCATGTATTTGAAAAATATAAAACAAAAGTTAAAAATATGAAGGGGGGTGATTTACCCCCCTTGCATCCAGACACAATATTTATTAACGAGCCTGGATTTTATCAATTAATTTTCTCTTCAAAGCTTGAATCTGCTATTAAATTTCAAGAATGGGTATTTGAAGAAGTTCTTCCAACAATTAGAAAAACTGGAAGCTATATTCATAAGAAATATCCAAAATCGATTGGATTTAAAATTGAAAATGAATATGATCTTCATACAAAAGTTGTTTCTTACATCAGAAGATTTTATCCTAATGCGTTGATATCTGCAGGATTGGGAGAACTTCAGGATACGTCGGAAAAAAGAATCTCCTCCTGGGCAAAAGGTTATACAAAAGGTCAACCTGATATAATAATTCATAATTATCATAAAAATTATAGTGGTTTCGCTATAGAATTTAAAACACCTACAGGAATGGGAGTTGTTTCTGAACATCAGCAAAAATTATTAGAGAAATATAAAAATAATGGTTATAAGACTATTATTTCAAATGATTACGATTTAATTATTATAGAAATCAATGATTATTTTCTTTATGTTAGAATTAAATGTCCTTATTGTAGAAGTGGATTTAAAAATAAATGTACTTTAGAAAGTCATAAAAAATATTTTCACAGAATTACAGAACATTCTTTGGAGGAAGTTCAGTGTCTTCAGGAATAACCATTAATTCCTCTCTAACAAAGTTCCTCCTTGGTGCTCCATCAGAAAGATAATATAAAACTGGTTGTTTCTCTGCGACAACGGCTCTTACAATATCAAAAATTCCAAAACTCCAATTTGGATCAGTAGCTCTTTGGTTTTCACCACCTTCATATTCTCCAGGCTGATATAAATATCTAACTTTTACACCAGCAGGCAATCGTTTTTCTTCTATGCCAACTGGTCTTTTATATTGCACATGCTTTTCTGAAACTTCTTTTAACTTTACAGCATCAACAGCCGCTTTACCTGTTATTTTTTTCGCTTTATTATTTATTGACTTTAACACATCAGGTAATCTTTTAACCCATTCTCGACTTCTATCAGTCATCAACATTTCTTGTGCATATTGATGAGAATATAATTTTTCTGCTAGAGTTCTGTTTACTCTTTCCACTATTGCCTGCGCTCTGTGATTCTTTGCCTCTGATCTTTGAATTTTAACATTATTTTTTTCCATCAACTTCGTCACTGCACCCATAAATTCAGTTCCCGGATCAACAATTAACGTTTCTGGATATTTTAATTTTCTTTTATATATTTTTTCAAATGCATTAGCTACACCGGAGGAGTCTTTTGAAGTCAGTGCTTCAGCATCAGCATATCTGCTGGCGACATCTACTACCAGTAATACATATTTATATGTTTTATTTCCTACTGTATCATGAGTAAGAAATAGTAAATCTGACTGGTGAACTTCATTCACCTTTTCAACATTCCAATGCCATCTGGGAATATAATTTGGTCTTGGAAGATATATTTGCCACAACGCTTGTTTTTCTAACCATTTTTTAACTTTTTCTTTATCGACGCCAGTGGCTTCTGCCAGAGGAGCAATAGCCTCATAGCCTTTCCAATATCCATTTGTAGAATAATAATGGTTTGAAAGTTTTTTATTTTCCATATATATAATATGAGTAATATAGCAGAAGTTTTAGATGTCAGTCGTGAAAGGAGAAAACCACTTGCACTGAAGGCTGATAGAACACTACATAGGATAACCTTCAACCCCAGCAGCGCGAATCCTGGTGAGACGCTTTATGTTCATCTGCCAAAGTTGAGTGAGAATGTTGTCTTTGTTCCTGGCAGCGTTGGATTGACTTTCAACCTCACTCTTGCAACTGCAGGACATGCAAACAACACTCTCGTAAACAATATTTCGAGGAATTTAGTAGCAAGAATGAAAGTTCTTTATGGTGGTGAGATACTTCAGGATACTAATAAAATAGATCTGTTTTCTACGTATAAAGATCTATTTCTTTTGAAAGCCGAAAGAGAAAACATGTTGAAAGAAGGAGTTTCATCCTCAAATATGAGAAAATTAAGAACAAGCGCTGGAGATAAAGTTACTTCAGACGCAAAAGAAGTTGCCCTGGCGGCTATTTATGGAACAAAATATAAAATTGCATTGAACCATCCAATCATTGATGACCATGGAGTGTTTAATCACAGAGCTTTGAATAATACATTGTCATTTGAAATAACTTTAGCAGAAAGTAAAGATATCACTATCACATCAGATACTTCAAAGGCTTATACATATTCACTTTCAAACATTGAATTAGAATATCAGTGCATCTACAGCGATCAACTTGCGAAAAACGCACTTTATGCTTATGCCAGTAAAGGATTTTATTATGAAAATGTACTTTTACATAAGACAATTACAATTAATAAAGCAACAGATACAGTTATCAATGAGCATATTAATATTCCACGAAGGAGTATGTCTGGTATTTTAATGTTATTTATTGAACCATACACTGTTGGTGCAAGAGATTCTGAAAAGTTCGTTTATCCATCCTTAACAGAAGTTTCAGTTAATATTGACGGCATGCCAAATAAACTTTACAGCAAAGGAATGAAAAAGACTGATTTTTGGGACGTGGTAGTTAGAAAAATGGGTATAACAGATAACATAACGCAGAAAGACTTTTATGATAATAAGTTTGCTCTTTGGGTGGATCTGAGAACTCATCCTTCAGATGAACTACATGGCGGCGGGCTATTGTTGAATTCTACAAAAGATGGCGTAAAACTGGAAATAAAAAGAACGGCGACGGGCAGTGGAAATGTAAATTGTTATGTATTTGTAGTGGCTGATGCAGTTATGGAAGTAGAAAACTCGAATTTGAAATCGATTATTTATTAAAATATAGATGGATGAATTAAAAAATAAACTTCCTTTTCACTGTATTATTACAGGACCAACTAACTGTGGAAAGACAAAATATTTGATAGAAAAATTAAGAAGCACTTACAGATTTGTATTTCAGTATATTATTCTCATTTGTCCTACTTATGTTAGAAATAAAACTTATCATGGTTTTGCAAATGGCGACAAAAGATTTATAGTTTTATGCCCGCCGCAAGAAGAAGATGAAATAAATAATCTTTTAGAAGATATTGAAATAGTTTTCTCTGGAACAAAAACTCTTGTCATATTAGACGACTGTGCATTTACAAAAGATTTAAAACAAAGATCAAATAGATTTATAAGTTTAGCATTTAGCGGTCGGCATCAGAATATTTCTTTATGGGTTCTCACACAGCAGTTGACATCTATTGCCAAGCCATTTAGAGAAAATGTGGCTTGCATTATTAGTTTTTTTTCTCCAAATAAGATGGCTAACCAAACTCTTTTTGATGAATTTGCCGGTGATCTTTCTCCAGAGATGAAAAAAGAATTTAAAAATATATTGAAGTTAGAGAAATATTCTAGAGTTTGTTTTTGTCTTAGGCATCCTTATTTAGCTTATGTTGAAATTCCACAATAAATTTTTTCCAAAAATTTATTATATATAATGACATCCATACTTGAGCAGTTTGAAACAACAGAAGAAATAAAAATTCCCACCACAGTGGAAAAAAAGAAAACCAAGAAAAAAATAACTCCAACAACATCGGCTGAAGTCGAAGAAAAAAGAGAACAATTATCTATACTTGCAGTTCTTGGAACAATAGAAGAGTATACAGGAGTTAAATTATCTCTTGGCGATGTAAAAAAATTATCCCCAGCCGATGTAGAAAAGTATCATAACAGATACCAAGTCAAGATGGGAACTATGGTTTCTGGAAGTCTTGTTAATATGACTTTGGAAGGCACATCTGAAGTTTTAAATTATTTTCTACCCATTGATGACAAGAAGGAATTGTGTACTGACTTGAAGAAAAATGAACTGCTTAAACAAGAATTAAATAGTGTTGCCGGCTATACAATTTTAAAAGGTGGAAGATTTGTAGCTCTTGGAAGTGGTCTATTACAAGTTGTTAAGCATTTGAAATTCTCTTCAGCAGCTGTTGAGCAGAGTGCTTAAGAAAAAAAAAAATATTTTATATATATGTCTTCAGAGGAAAATCAAAAGGAAGAGCAAATTACAGTTGAGCCCGAACAAAAAGTTGAAAAGATCAAAGACCCCAAAAAGGTGGCTGCGGGAAAGCGACTAGCAGAATATCATAAGAAGGCAAAAGCTGCTTTGAAGGAATCTAAAGAAACAAAAGATGATTATTCTTCATCTTGGTTTCCAGATATAAGTTTTGGGACTGCTGTTGGAATAGTTGGAATTGGTTTAACCGCTGCTGATCTTTATTTTAGATTTAAAAAACCAACAACTCCAGAAAAAAAAAATAAACCAAATTTGGAGACAATAAAAGAAGAACCAAAATTAGTTAAAAATAAATCCTTCATGGAATAAGTTTTATCTGGGATTCAATCGGTTCCTTTTAGTTCTCTGATAACCTGAGTTTCAAATATTCTTTTTATACAGGCTTCACAAAATTTCTCTTCAAAATCGTCAAATTCTTCTTTTATTTTTGCCATTTTACAAATAACACATTTGTAATATTCAAATTTTATATCATACTTTTTGAGATCATCCATATATAATGTGAAATATTATTATATATACAGCCTCGAGGTTGAATATTGAATTTAGAGAGACACCCCTCCCCTATTGATTTTGCCAACTGAGTCAGAAATAAATTAATATTTTTTTACCACCCCTCCACTATTGATTTTGCCAAGGTGATGACGTCATCATGCATATTTATTTTTTTTAATAATATTTTTTTATGACCTCCCCTCCCCTATTTATTTTTTTCCCTAGTGATGACGTCATCAACTCAAATTCTGATTTGCCCTAAAATAGCCCTTTTTTCAACCAATGAATTACTGAGTGAAATAGGTGTTTGAGCTGAAATCGGTCCCTCTCTACTACTAAAGGGAATAGGACTTCACAAAATTCCATTTTGGGGAGATGAACGGCCAGAGGCCAAGAGACGGAGGAGAATTTGGACCACTTTTGTGAGCACCAAAAGAGCAAAATGGAAGCCAAGTGAGCATTCTTGTGTGTGTTCGATGCACTTTAAAACCACAGATTTTACTGTGCAGTTTCCTGGTTTAACGGGACAAAACTCAAGGATGACGCCAAGATTGTTACAAGACGATATTGGCGTAAGCGTCTATCCAACCATCCACGCGAATGTAGAATCGACCGAACCAAAAGGCCAGAGTATGAAGGAAAGAGAACGACGGATGGTAAGCCCTACTTGAATTTTTATTGTGCAATTTCATTCCAAGTCACACTTCATGGTTTTTACGTGATAGTTGAGGATTAATTATTATTATGTTTATTGTTTTTCTTCTAGTCGATGAGAACGATTTCTATGGTCGAAGAGAGTGAAGCGTGCGACCACGAGGAAGAAATCATCAACGACCCAGAGATAACGATGGTCCAGTCCAGTTCTGGTTATCAAGACATATCCATTGCGTCAGAAACGGATGTAGACGTTTCAAACAATTCCACTGTAGTTCAGGTGTGTAAGATAAAAAGTTATTTTCGATCGACCAGTCCGCCATGTTGAATTTGATGAGCGCGGGAAAAATTGAGCTACGTGCCGAATTTTCAATAGTTGTTGTCTTGATCCCTATAGACTTTACTGTTTCATATTATAAAATTATATACTTGAATAATATTTTTTCCAGTTTGCACGCTATTATCTCTAAATGGACGGTTTTTAGACAGACACCATGTGAAACAATAGTAAACAACTAAAAAAGCACACACGCGTTCATAAGTTAAAGACGCAAATGTAAAACAACAAAACATGTTTCCTTTTAAATTCTATTTAGAGTGAACCTACTGTTGATGAATTGCACTGCAAGTGTTGCAGAATCAATAGAAACAAAGTCCTCACCTTGAGGGAAAGATTGGCTGAGCGGAGGAAAGAGATCAAAGCACTGAAAAAAAAATCGAAAGGTGAGTTGCAATGCACTTCTAGAGGTTTGACATTAAAATTGCAGTTACCCTTCTAAATTATCTTTGTGTTTTACTATTGTATTTCCTCTGTACTTGTGTTGCTAATTGAAAATTCCATAGTTTGAAAACGTCCTTTGTTATACATTTCTGTATACAGAGGTATCTCAACCAAATATACTCAAAATAAATTTCATGCTGATAAAACATCACTCATGATTTTTATTCATGCTTAATATTCATGGATGCCTTATTTTCACATTGTATCAGAGAAGAAAGTTTTTCACAGAAAGACTCAGACTGAGTTAGTTGACGACCCATTGAATAATGAGGAATCAGTGCCAGACCATGATATGAATGACTCAGATGAAGACTGGGTCAGTGATGATGATGGTGTCGATGGTGATGATGATATGCAATCTGATGAAGAATACCATACTGAAACCGAGACAGAGACTGAAACAGAAAATGAACACAATGAACCGTAAGTACTGTTTCATTATTATTCAATAACACTAAAAAATAAAAACAAAACAGAAAAAAACAATATCAAAATAACTAAACATCAGAGATTTCTTCCATGTTCAGTTATTTGGATATTGCAAAATTGAGTAATATACACACTTGTTTTTCCAGTGTAATAAACATAATACAGAGATAGATAACTAATATTACTATTGTTTCACACAACATACTTACCTATTGGATGCAACCTTTTTTATGAATATCAATTATATTATAACTACCACTGGATTGTAAATAAGACTAGTTAACTAATTTCATTTTTTTTAATATCATTCAGGCTAACCATGAAAGACAAAGACCTCAGAACCGAGCCCAAATTTATTGTATTCTTGTCAAAGCTTTTGCTTCTGTTCCAGTTCTGCCATGTTTGTAAAGATGATAATCCCTTGGTTGAAGTGACAAATGTGGGAACAGAAGTTGTAGTAACAACAACATGTAAAAATGAAAAGTGCCCCAAGAAGGAGAACATCTGGAGAAGCCAACCAACCATTCCAGGACATGATGTATCTGCTGGGAATTTTCTGCTGTGTATGGCTATTCTTTTTGCAGGTGGCTCAGCTTCAAAAGTGTTCCGTATATTCACGCATATGGGTCTTTGTTGTATTTCTCTCAACACTTTCTTCAAGCATCAAAGGGTAAATTTCTTTAAATTTAGTTTTGATATGTATATTACTTGCAATTGACATGCAGTTAAATACTGCACATTTGCTACAGCAAATACAACAATAGTACATGTACCAGAATTTGAAATTAACTCTTATTATGTTACCAATATGTATCCCAGCAATCCCCCACTTCATGTTTGACTGAAATATTGTAGATGCAATAACATCACATCATAGATGTCAGACTTGTAGAAGAACAATTATTAAATCGAGTTTTAAATCTTTGTTGTCTAGACAAAGCTGTTCCCTGCAATCCATATTTACTGGCAGAAGTGTCAAGCAAAAATGATTGAGATGGTAAAAAGTATCCCTGGTGATATTGTAATGGCTGGTGACTGCAGACATGACAGTATGGGCCATAGTGCTAAGTATGGTGCTTACACAATATTCTGTTGCACACTTCCAATGATTATACACTTCTCTCTTGTTCAGGTAATTGCACCATTTTTATAATAGACAAGTATTTTTTGTTACATTATCACTGAAAGGTGTAACAAAGAAAGTGCCTTTTATTCCTTTTTTTATTTTGATTGTCATATTTGTTATAATAATTTTCTTAATCCAAAATACATGTCATTATATTTCATAGACTTCATTACTGGCAAAAACTTAACAAATAAATTTCCACATTTTGCCTTATAGAGAAATGAAGCTGGTAGCAGTCCTGCCATAGAAATGATTGGTTTTGAAAGATGTATGGACTTTATAATGGGAAGTGGAATCGAAATGAAAGTGTTTATATCAGATAGACACACAGGCATCCAAAAGCACATGAGGGTTACTTTGTCACATATCACGCATTACTTTGATTTGTGGCATTTAAAAAAGAGTAAGTAAAACTCTAATTTTCATATTAAAAAGAAAACTGGTTCCCATTTACCATCCAAAAAATACAGACTATAATATAATCTAGCTAGGGAAGTATAACCAGTTATAAGCATTAATTGCTTATAACTGGTTATACTTAAATTATGTAACACCAGTACAAGTGTATCTCTCATGATGCAACTTCAGAAGTGTCCACATCAAGCTAACTCTTTTTAGTTAATACGTTTGTAATCAGTCTTTTTTTCTATTTACTCTACAGAAATTAGAAAAGTTTTAACAAAGATTTCAAAAGAAAAAAATGGTGAAACAGTTAAACCTTGGATTAAAGCTTGTGAAAATCACCTTTATTGGTCTGCTATGTCAACTTATGATGGTAATGGGAAGGTGATATGGGCCAAATTTGTGTCCTTCCTTAGCCATGTCATAGACAAACATGAGCGTTTAGATGATCCACTTTTTGACAAATGTGCACATGGTGACATTCAACCCAGAACATGGCTTGATAAGGGTAAGTTATAGTGCGAATTGAAAACCATACAATACCAATATCAAAAATCACAATTGTGGTTCCGGTGGAAAAAAATGATATTGGTATTTTTTTTTGTACAATTTACACTGCTAATAATTATTAATAACTCGTCATTGGGGTGTTTGTTTTGAATCAAGCACTAGGTCTTCCATCTCTAAAAGATGGCGATAAAAAAATGGGTTTCCATCAATGGTGGTTATGAGAAACTGGGGAAAACCAATAATAAATTACTTGTTATACTGATGTGAAAATGATGGTATCAACAACGTTTTCTTGATATAACAGATTCTAATGTTTATGAAAAAGTGAAGACGGCTTTGACTAAGGACAGCTTACAGAAGGGAATAATGCAGGCCTCTCCATTATCACAAACAAGCAGCCTAGAAGGATTCCATTCTGTCCTAAATCATTTCTCTCCCAAAATGATCCACTTTTCTCACACTGGAATGTACTGCAGGTATTTAATTCCTAATGCTGTTCTGTTCCAAACACATTGTATACTTTCTACAAAGCATATCAGTAAAATTAATATACATTCAACCTTTATCATAGTGATAGCTCCAAACTGTCAGTAATAATTTGTATTGATTTGACTTTTCAAATTATTATTTATTTATCTTTTTCAAAAGACCAACATACCATATTAGAAGCTTGTGACATGATGCTATTTTAATACCCTTCTTATTTTCAGGCACATTTTGTCTGTGGTGCATTTCAACCAAAATTTGCATAGGGAAGTGCAAAAGAGAGGGGATGGGCAAGGAAGGATTAAGGTCGTCTATCCTAAATTCAAGAATGGGGAAGCAACAGTTCGTGATGTGAAAGTGCAACAAAATTTTGGTATGTTTGACTTTGAAATAGATGCCACAAATAAAGTTGGCAATGATAAACAAAAATAATAAATAAATATTTGTCACATTTATACACTGAAACTATTTTTAATGATAATATTAACTTAGGTTATGTTGAGGAAATTTACTCAACATTTCTGGCTGCATCCAAAGAAGACTTGGCAGTGGCTGGTCAGATGCTTAAGGAAATGATGCCAGAGCCAATGACTACATCTTTTTTGGAGAAAGAGTCCAGAGAAGCAGCGGTGGACAAAAGAAATGAAAGACGTGGAATGGTTGTCCAGGATGTCCCACCAACAAAAGCAGGTACTTTAATATCCTGTTTACTTGTAGAAAGTTACTAAAGAGAGAAACAATTTCTGACAATATTTGTAGGCTAACATGGTTTTGTATTGTTTTCAGGAAACAGTTCGCTTTATAAAAAATTCATAGTCTGCATTTGAATTATTTTGCAGTTGATCAAGCTCAACAAGAAATGGCAACACATGAAGAAACATCCAGAAAGAAACCAGCATGCAAGAGTTGTAAAAAACCCATGAAAGGGCATGACAAGATAGAATGTGACAGACTTAAAAATGCAGCAAGAAAATAAACATGAAGACTGAGGCATTTTAAATTTTGATGACACAAACAATCAGTTTGAAAAAGATATACATATTGACATGTCTTAACTGTATTCCTACATGTTTTCTAATGAATTTTAAATTTTTCTTTGCTGTGTTCTATTGTTCAGAGAGAATTTGAACTGCCTTGCAGTACACCATTATTTATATTATATTGACAGTTAACATAACAGTTTAGCCCGATGGTATAAACTGCTAGGTACATGCAATTGAAAGAGTTGTTTTTGCATGATGGATAAACACTAAAGTTTGTTTGTGACTGTACATACTGTTTCAAACTTGATTTTAAATCTCTCTGAACAAAAGTTAGTGCCATGTTTCACTAAACTGTCAATATAAGCTTGTTTGTTTATTATGTAGCTAAAATTAATTTGCATATACCCAGTTATTAAAAGAAAACCTTTGTCATAGAAAATAAGTGAATACCAGATTCTGCATAGATTTTGATTTCATGACCACAAGGTAATTTGGGCTTTCCATAATGATAAGAAATAAGCAGTAATTTTATTCAAATAAGCATTATTTCCTCAAGTTGCATATCTCAGATGATCGATGAAATTATGGGATCTTCTGTATGTAATTGTCATTACTCATAGACCTTTTCACTCATGTAATCAAAATCCAGAATCCACAATTGTCACAGGCAATGTTTTCTGATGTATACAGGGTATTCAAAATTGTGTTTTATAAAAAAAAAATAAATGCTACTCCATCTCCATTGTGTCCTCCATCTCAAAACCTCCATACTCTTCATCTTGACTTTCAAAAGTTTTTCTTATGGCAGTGTATGCGCATGCTGGTAGAGGATATCTCTTTTTCCCCAGAAAACCATATACCATTCTCGTAAACTCTCTATACGCCACGCTTCGAAGAAATCTACATTGAAAAAAATTAATTAGATTTTTGAGCATGAAAATGAAAGTTTCTCGAGTTTCAGCTAGAATGCCACTTTCACATCAAAATTCTAAAACACTTCAAGCGTAGATTGGTGTCGCATTATTTACCTTTCCTCGGACCCCGTCCGCTTATACGTTTCCTTGTTTTTTTTTTTGTATTTGTCTGCAGCTAATCTCAAACTCCACTTCTGCAAACACACTGCATTAAAGCCAGGGTGATCCGTTATACATTTCGGAGTTGAACCCGAGAGATCTTGAACGACGAGATCGCTTTCGAGAGAGTCGCAGCAGCCATCCAATTCACAACAACAATAGCATTCACTAATGTTTTGCAGCTTCGAGATTTCGCACTTCTCACATTTACACCTAGAGAAAGAAAGCAAGTCTTCTAAGTCTACCTCATCACTATTTTAACCGTGTAGCGTTGTATGCGATTAAAACTGAACTTGAACTTATATGTAAGAAAGAAGAACAACTTACCACTCGCTAGGAGACGTTTCGCCATTTAGCCTTTTCATTAGCTCCTTCTCGAGTTCCAAAGTCTCTCTTTTTTTCTTCTTGTAGTCCTCTAACCAAGTTTCACTGGCAATGGGTTCCTCGCTATAAGGACCCGGCATATTAAGAGGAAAATTGGAAGAATCCCCCTCGCATTTGTTGCCTTCTGGTTCCTCGTGCTCAACTTCAACTTCGAAGTCTGAAAGATCCGAATTTTCGGAGACGTCTGAAGAACTATCGGACAAATCTGCAGTTGACATAGTTTGACGATGTTATGAGGATTATGTAAATGAAAAAACTACTTATTTTGGAACAGAAATCTGCGTAAAAATCACGAAAACGTATAACCTCTCAAGAAAACTACATATATTCAATGCGCATAATTGTCCAAGGCGTTCCTCGTAGTTCCTTTTCTGACGTCACGGCTAGAACCTAGTGTCCACGCGTTCGTGGGACAGAAAAAGCAAAATTGTAACTGCGATTAAAAATCGGGAATTGGTCTAAACTTAATTTTTTCTTCGAATAACATCTTTACAAAGTTTAAACTTTCATTTAAAAGTAGTTCAAAATAGGGGGTTAGGTGTACTTTAAGAACTAATCATACCTAAACTGAAGAATCGATTTGGTTCAGCAAAAAAAAAGGAAAAAAGTGAGCCAAAAGAAGCATTTTCCGGTCGATCGCCGTGATAATTTGAAAAACAGCGATTTGGGATTGTGGTACGATCAAATGAAAACTTTTCCGGAACTACAACAGGGTTCAAGTCAAAAGAAAATCGATCTGGGAGAGTGTTCGCGTGATAAAAAAACTTCGAGACAAGAAAGTAACTTATAACATCTACAAGTAATGTTAGTATTTAGTTGCAAAATTTGCTTCACATGTACAATTAAAAGAGAACCAGGGGAGGGAACAGCCTTCACAAGTGGGTGTTCAGGTGTCATTTTATAATGCAAAAATCTAATATGATTGTCTTTTTTGTGTTTTTCTCCCTTCTCCGTTTGTATGTTTGGTGAAGCATTACCATACACTTAATACTGTTTAAAAATTCCATTCCTTTTTTATTTTCTTTCAGTCGATGGAGGCTGCTGGAGCTGTAACCCTTTACAGAAGGTCAGTGGAGAAAGGAAAGCTAAGATACATTCCCTTTGTTGGTGACGGGGACAGCAAATCATATACCGACATTTGTAAAGCAGCACCATATGGCCCAGCTGTGTTTATCCCCAAAGAAGAGTGCATCAGCCATGTAACAAAAAGAATGGGGACAGCACTCAGAGCTCTTCTGAAAGACTGGGAAATTAAGCAAGAAGTCTATTTCATCTAAAATAGTAGCTTTTCTCTTGGGGATATTTAGAGAATACTATTTTATCAGCTTTTCATTTGTTTTTGGTTCATCTAGATCATATTTTGACTTCAATTGCATTTAAATTGTAGTTCTACATTTCTTCTTGATTGAGCATCTTATACATTTACCATTTTTTGTTGAAACTGATGTTATTGTCTAATTAATTACTGAACATTCATTAATTCATCAAACAATAACTGTGTACAATAGAGTAAAACCCAACAGCTGCAATTTTCCCATGTACTGAAATTCTAGTAGTTCATGTCAATCAGACAGCAAGTAGCATCACAGTTCAGTCATATAAAGGGAAACCAGTTTATTACAAGAAAATATTGACATACTTGGCCTGCTTCTAGAAACCAGTCTTTGTTTTTTGATATTCTTAAACTGTACAATATTGACCATTTTCAGTTTACCTTTTGAATATCGAATATAAGAATGTACCTTAAAGGACATCGCTGTATTGGAGCCTTTTATTTAATTTATAATTTGAATAAATATACAACGAGATCTAGTATTCTCTGCGATATATATTGTGACTATAGCATCATTGTATACATGTACAGTCAAACCATTAGCTTTCAATATATTACAGTCATTGAGCGACCAATTCACAATAGTTTCACGATAAGCATCAACACTTGGTACAGTCAAAGTGTAATGCAAAAAGTAAAGTTGTTATAATTGTAAAACTAGTGAAACAATAACCTTTGTTCAAAATTGTAAACAAAAAAATTATAAATGATACTCAAATACTTGACGTATAATGATGTAATTCCAAGGCTTCTTGATAGACGAAGGTCAAGAAAGGGATCAAACATCTTTAAAATGGCGTCCATCTTTGGTTTACATAGAACATTTTTCTTGACAATGAAGTTCCTGCTTACTAAACAGTTAATATTTGTTTGTTCGGTTTGACTAGGGAATCTATACGCCGGTTTGTTTGTTTGAGTACATTTGATTTCATTTGAGTTCAAATTCTTTGAGATTCTTTTGACATTTTGCTTTGATTTTGCTGACCAGCCCGTTCCAAAAATGCTTGACATCTTTTAGGCTGGGTCTACATCATTTAAAGACAAAGAACCTAAGGATTATTTCCTGCTATTTCGATCAAAAGCAAAGCATTCGAAGTCTGATAACTTCGATACCACATGACATTGATGACGTAAGATTTATCGATCACAATCATTGATTTATCGATCGCTACTGCACTTCCACAGGAAGCCCGTCCGAGTAAAAACTAAAGAGATTTTAATCTAGTTAGAAATTGCAAAATTTCTAACGCAGCCCAGAGAGAAAAAAATTAATCTGTTGGTGCCAGATAACATTTACCAAAAAAGTCTCTGAAAAAGTTCACTTTTAGTAAATATGCTCTGGGATGCTGTGAAAATGTCCATAAATAAGTGAATTATTACTGTGAAAAGTTTTATAGTTATAGGTTGTAATTAAGGTAACATATTGAATGAATAGCTACGCTTGTGGGACTTCTGTCATCCAAATTGCGAAGAAAAAACGTCTTCAAACGATTTGACGGCCGCCAATTTGCTCGAGTCAATATGTAGTCGTGTTAGATTTAAACCCAATCGATAATACTACGTAAAACTCAAAATATCTACGAATCAAGCACGGACGCCATTGTCACGCTATTTTGGTCAAAACATGCAGTCGCCATAGGAACGTGCGACTGCGCTTCCACTTTGGTCAAATGTAACATGAAGCCAGAATAGTTTGTGACGCGAATTTTTGATTATTACGCTCTACTTCTGCACGATTTTATGGCTTTCAGTGATAAAATTAATTCTTCTAGTGCTACAGGTATCGGCAGTGGCTGAAGATTGACCTTTTCCACCGGGAAACTTACAAAGCATGGTTGAGTTTCAAATGAATTTTTGTGACAAGAAAATGGGGTCTGAGTCATCCATATCTACCACCTTAAAGTATTAAAATAGTTTAAAATAACACATCTCATTAGATGGTACCGTCTTAAAAAAAATTTTGAAATATGATGAACAAAAAGGCCTCAAACAACACAAAAAGAAATCATAAAATTATTAGTGGGCACTTATCGTGCCCATTATGATGCTTGCAAGCAATTCCTAGTAACATCCTCTTAGAGGAAAAACCAAAACACATATAGTCAACTAGGTGACCACAAAAAAAAATTGTTTATTTGTTAGTGACAACTTTAGAATACATTTAAATGTGCAATATAGTTTGATAATTGAATACTCACAGATATAATCTCAGCTGGTGACAGTACCTTGCACATCTTTAACAGAAAAGAAATAATAATTGCAACAGTGTTACAGTGAGGGCACTCGAACAGTGAACACTTTGTGCTTTTTTGACACTTTTTTTAACATGCATCCTTCGGGTGAATCTATTTGAAAACATTTGAATTTTGATAACTCAGTGCATTTGAGT
Organism: Diadumene lineata; assembly: GCA_918843875.1. Lineage (NCBI taxonomy): Eukaryota > Metazoa > Cnidaria > Anthozoa > Actiniaria > Diadumenidae > Diadumene > Diadumene lineata. The sequence goes on from OU974076.1 coordinate 10,332,261, forward strand.
TCAGTCCTACTTTTTCAGAGAATTTGAAGCAGTAGAAATCTCAGAAAATAAAAAGCTCAATAAAAACAAGTGTTCACGGTTCGAGTGCCCTCATTGTAATTCAGATATCAATTACATATGAACTGCTGGTCTTAAACACAAAGGCGGTGACATAGACATTGTAGAACCTACAATTGTTTCCCCTTCACACAGTCGGTGGCCCAGTGTTAAGCTACATGTGCTAGTGGAGTATGGGTGTTGTTTCTCCAATGATATGTGGGTTTTCTAGGCTTGCCCTCATCAAAACAGATTGAAATATATCAAGTGTAGGGGTAGGAAGTGCAAAATTTTGTATTGGAGAAACTAGAACATGTAACAATTTGCAAAATTGAGGATAATCAAAGAAATTTACAATTTCACATGCCATGATGCATCATCATAAACCCACTGCCCTTGTAATAAGCCTGAAGTGAGATGATGTTTTACCCTATTCTAGACCAGAACCCTTTTCACACTACTTTTGTTCACTAAATATGACTACTGCTCCTGTATTCCCAAGGGAATATAAAAATCGAATTAATTATTTCACTGTTACTTATAGTATGGGTTAATTCTATGCTTGCTCTGATTGGTCCAAAACCGTCGTTTACTTCATGACAAACCATGGTTTTTCCAAGGAATGACACAAACCACACAAATTTTTTCGTCCTTTGCTTCTTGCTTACTAGGATTAAAAATTTCAAAATAACTTTTCAAAGAAAAAACACTATTCTTTGCTCAAAACATCATTAAGGTAAATTCAAAAACTAACATAATACATTCAAAGAATCAATTTTTTGTTTAGTTTTAAATTTATCAATGTTTCAGAGCTCAAACATCTTGCAAATTGCAATGCACCGAGATCAAAAGTGAACAAAACAATCAAAATCAATATAATATTTGTTCTCTCTCGCTTTTATTTTCAATCTGCACATTCCGAGCGTTTTGATTGGACTCTGTACACTTGTGAGAACTGAGAGGTTCACCACTTTTAAGACAAAAGATTTTTGTTCACTTGAAAAAAAAACAACTAAAACTTCATTAAAATAATTGCCTGTATATTGTAAAAGCAATAAACGAATTGATTTTCGTGGTTTAACGTTGCAATAAACCAGTCAGGATGTCTGTAGAACACTCAAAAAGGCCAAAAAATTACTTGCACATGATTTGGCGAGGCCTTTTTTCATGCTCTCCCAATGTTTTATTGCAAAAATTTCAATAACACAAAAAAAGAAAGAAAGTTATCGCAAAAAAAGAATAATTACATAGGTATAATGGGAAGAGTCATGTCATACATGTACTCAGTAGCACGAGGTTTGCAAGAGCAACTTGTCCGAGCAACTTGACGAAGACTCGAGGCTAGATTTCTCCGGAAAACTGGCCCAATGAAACATAAAATACCAAGCCAAAATGCAAAAGGAATATCAAAGTATAAAGAATAAGTAAAATAACTGTAATAAAAAGCGAAGGGTGCCCATTCATTGAAGTGCACGACCTCAACAAAGCTGGAGTGACAACATTTTATCTAGACAGGAAAATCGTCAAATTTTGTCCGTTTTATCCAAGAAAAACACAATTAACATCAGAGAGGTGTGAATATTTTTGATTACCTTATCGAAAGAAACGAAATCTCCTAATTTCAACTGAAACAGGGACAAAACTTGAACTTCTCCACGACAAAAATCTCCACTCATCTGTTCCCAGCACAAACGCGGTACACTGACTTCACTGATCACGTGATAACTACTAACACAGGGAGCCCATATCTCATACACTTACTATACATTTCCGAGTCGGTCTCTTCGCTACGCTTCCTGCAAAACTGTCAACAAATACCATGTGTGTTCATTTCTAAGCCAAAAATTTAAATATTGCAACTCGAGCGCTTGATCGCTCGGATCACCAGGGTTTATGGGATAGCTGAATCAGTGGTTTTCCATATAACCGCAGCGAACGCTGATCCCCGTGTTCCATCCGCAATTCTAGTTTAGCGATCATATGGAAATGTACTGCAAAAACGTTTCATCAGTTCCGATTAATGGATTTAGGAGAAGCCCCATCGCCGCTTCTAGGAAATGATTTGCTATATATATAGCTGTTTATTAGTCATTGGCAAAGCATTGATGGTTGGAATAAATGCAAGGACGAACCCAGGAATGTTTTCAGGAGGGGGTGCATCATCTTCAGAGGGGGTGCAATATCAAGCAAACATATACTGAGGTTATTTTGCAAAAAAATACTTGATAAAACTATGACTTGAAATCCTTCCAGGAGGGGTTGCGCACCCACTGCACTTCTCTCCTAGATCCATCACTCATAAAGTTATTGCGCAAACAATTAATCCGTGAAACTTTAGTAATAGTAAATAGTGCAATTTTATGCAAATTCTATTGTTTTCTTTTGTTTAGTTAGAACTATCTAGTAATTAGTGTTTCACGGATTTATTGTTTGCACTCTAGTACAAATTAGTGCTAATTCTGACAAAATTAAAAAAATAGCATAAAATGGTACTATTTTAGTATTATCAAAGTTCCACGGATTAGGGTGCAAATACAAAATATGTGCAACAGTTTTCAATATTTATAACTAAAAAGCATTATAGTCGTTTTCATTGAACCTTGAAACATTAGCCAGACTAATACCTACTAATAAGTAATAAGTAGAGTGCAAACAATTAATCCGTGAAACTTTAGTAATCCTAAGTAGTGCAATTTTATGCAAATTCTATTGTTTTCTTTTGTTTAGTTAGAACTATTTAGTAATATTTAGTAATAAGTGTTTCACGGATTTATTGTTTGCACTCTAGTTGTTTAATTAATACTATTTACTACTAAAGAGCGACAACTGGTACGCACATTTTGTGTTTGCACTGCATATGATTTTTTGTGCTTATTAAATTCGTGCCTTATGACCTCCAAAGAAATCGATCAGACGGAACCAATTGTCTTTATGCAAATTAAAACCACCACGTTGATGCAACTCATTTGCAGTCTGTAACCTCGTTAATACAGTTAGAAAAACCGATATAATTGAAGTTTGACTCTTAAAAATAACCAGCAAGTATATTCTTTTATTCACAATGATGCTTCATATGAATGCTAAGACGATACAGAACGGATAACCTCATACCTCCAATATATGACGTGAAGTTTGGTGTTATGTTTGTACATTTTGAATCACGCGATGCTGACTTGAAAGCACAGCAACTCTAAACAATGTTGTGTTAAAAAAATCGGATAGCACTTTGCTTTGCTAATTTTGTTTAGCAATGTCAACTGCTGTAGTCCAGCAATTTGTGGAGGTGCTTAAAAATAACTGCACCGAAGAAGAATTAGCCAATATTCAACATGACTTGAAACAACGAAATCTTTCTCTCCAAGATGGCGGTGATATAGAAGATGACTTTATAGAGGAACTGTTCCAGAAAGGAAAAATCTCTAAAGACAATACCGATATCCTTGAGATTCTAACAGAAAAATATCAGAATAAGGACCTAATCAAATCACGCCTTCGCTATTTCAAAGATCCCAAGAAAGAGCATGTTCTGGGACGTACTGTTCAAATACAAGAGCTTCTTAGAGAACTTAGTGAGAACAATGTTCATGGAATAAATCTACACGGAGAATCTGGAATAGGGAAAACAACACTTGCTAAAGAAATTATGAATGAGTTTACTGCTCAAAACTGGGAAAGATTTGTTTTTGACTTAAGAGAAGTTACCCATATTGGTCAATTGTATC